>CAUZXS010003145.1:0-53102 GCA_963585895.1 Sepioteuthis lessoniana
GACATTTACACACGTAGAATAGAAATTTGAATTTTTCTTTCAATAAGAAAAATCTATTCCATGAATAACCTTAAGAATAGTATTGTATCAATAACATTAGTATCTAGAAAGAAAGGAAGAAGAAACTCTGAAAGAAAAAAAATGTTATTATAAATCAGAAGAAAAGAAAGAAGCCTGAAGATGTGAAAGTTATAGTTAGAGAGAGAGCGAAATTAAGTGCCAATTCATATCTAATAACTTATGACAAAAATTGTTCCGTTGGTTGGTTCGGTTATGTCACACATTTTTTATTATTTTTTTTTGTTACAAGGAATTGTATAATTTCAGTTAACTAATAATAATACTTTGTAAACAATTATAGCTTCAATCAACTATTCTTAATACAAATAATCTGCACACAGTTATATGGTTTCAAGTAATGATTTGAGCCATAATCATTGCTTCAAGTAACTATTCTTGCTACAAATAATTTGCATCCAATTATATGATTTTTACTATTTTTAATACTAATAATTTGTAAGCAATTATGTAGATTCAAGTAAATATTCCTATTTAATGATAATCATTTATTTGCATAGTTATATGGTTTCACGTATTCCTATCTAATACTAATAATTTATAAGCTATGATGTAGTTTCAAGTATTTCAAGCAATGTTTGTTTTTCAAGTAACTAATTATAATATTTGTAAAAAATAATAGCTTCAAGTAACTATTCTTAGTATAAATAATTTTCAGTTATATGGGATAAAATATTCCTATGTAATACAATTTTCAAAGATATATTTGATCCATTGATGGAATGTTAACTGGTACTAGCACCCCAGATTAGAATGAACTTAGGAGTAAAGACAATGAAGAAGTTACTCTTGCGGACTGGATACTTACCATCAGAGTATGCATATTCTATACCCTGCAAACAGGGCCAGGATTTTTTCCATACAAACAGAAATGCTAATCTTTTTTATGTTAGGATTGATTTATTGAATGTAGATTTATATATGAAACAGGTATTGATTTTTTTTTTTTTTTTTTTTTTAATCAAATGGGATGATGACAGCAGGTCTGTGAAAATCGATTATACTATAAATTGAGGCTACTCAGTACATCCAACCACACAGCAGATTCCTTTAACTCACTCTTGCCATCTGCCCCTATCAGGGGAGAATCAAAAAGACAATTATATGGGAAGAAAGAGAATATTTTGCTTCAGTATTTGTGTGCATATAATATCTGTGCTTAAAGATTGTGGTATTTTTTATCAGTCATCACAATCTTTAAATATTGATTATATATAATTACACACATACACACAGAGTATTGCCAATAAATAAGTACACTCCTACAAATTTTTTTATAAAGAGCTTTTGTTTTGTTTTCAATCCAAAAATAGCAGAATTTTATTTTCCTAGGAGAACATTATAATAATAACTTTTGACATAACAGATTTTATTAGATATTATTTATTACCAAATTCCATATCAAGAAATACTGTAACCAAAAATATGAATATGTAGCAGTACAAAATTAAGTAAACTCCTTGTATATGTTAATGCAACTTTATTTTTTTGTTTGAGGTGTTGCAATTTCATTTTTGCCAACAATTTCAATGCTGAAGAGTTTGGTAATAAATAATACCTAATAATATTCATTTTGATTATACAATATTCCATTAGTGCCTTTGGTTGAGAAAAAAAAAATTGAACTTTTTACAATTATTTTTTTTTTTTTTTCAATTGAAAGGGATGTACTTATAGGCAACTCTTTGTAGGTTATTTTGTGTTGAAGACTATTTTCAAGCAATAAAATGGTTTCAAATAATGATTCCTACTGTATGATAATAATAATGTTTGTACAATCATATGGTTTTTAGTGGTTTGATTTTGTTTCTTTGTTTAATATATCAACCTTCATGGGTTATTTAATAACAAAGCCAGCCTTATAGAAGAACAGCAGTGATACTATTTACCCATAGCAGTGGGAATAAGGGGGTTTATACCTTTCCCAAGTCTAAAAGTGAATGCAACTGGAGTTTGAACACACTTACTTCGAGGCTGGAGTCCAACACCTTAGTTATTACACCATGGGACTCATCCTATATACTTTCAAGTATTCCTATCAAATACTAATAATTGAATGGTTTCAAATAGCTATTCCTATTTAATAATGATAATCATTCATTTGCATACAGTAGTAATGTATCAAGTATTCCTATCTAATATTGATAATTGGTACACAGTTATGGTTTCAAGTATTCTTATTTATTTGATCCATAAATCAGACCCTAACTATTCTACTTCCGATCAGAGGGTCTTGAGAGTACTCACACTAAAAGGTGACTCCACACTTCCAAGAGTTCCAGGATTGGAGCCTCACCATCCAATGCAGTCAAGCATCATACTCAGAATATCACTTTTAGGGATTGAATCTTACTTCTGAATGAAAAAGATGGAAATCACTTGATGTAAGTTCTGGTAAATATGGTAGATGAGAGAACAGACCAGCCTAAATCCAATATTTTTTTCTGCATGAAGGATCATGCTGAATGTAGCCTTCTGTTATCTTGAAGAAGTACAACATTTCTCCTATCGACAAGTGCAGGGCATTTTCTTAGATTTTCATGCACCTATTGCAGCTGTTGAGAGTATAGGTTTGCATCAAGTGTCCGATTGCAGTTTAAAGATTCAAAATGAATAATACCATGGTGATTCTACCATCCACACAGCATAACTTTTTTTCCATGAAGCTTGGCCTTTTGGGTAGGCTGCAGAGATTCATCTTTGTTTTCCATTGAATATTATGATTAAAAGACCCATTTTTTCAGTATTTGTAATGATATTCTTGAGAAACAGGCCATTTTTCTGCCTTGAAAAAAGACCTGTCACTATGGATATACAATCTTCCTTATTCTTCTCATTAAAAGCATGAGGAACCCAAATGTCCAGCTAGCTCATTTTTTCTATCTTTTTCAAGTGGTGGGAGATTGTAGATTAGGATGTGTTGAGGTCAAGTGCTTGTTCTCAAGTACTTTTGCACATATTGCATTCCACTAATTCTCTTAAAGTATCTTGATCAAGGTCTGATGAGCATCTTTATCTGAGTTCATCTCTCAATCATATCACCACAATGAATCTTTGCAAAGCAGATTTGGACCCAGCAGTCAGTAATACTACCTTGGCCATAAACACTATAAATTTTCTTAATTGTTTCTAAAGCATAAAACTTTCACATTACACATTGAATATGCACTTTCAGTTCTTCAATTTTAGGGGCATGAGATCCTAGTTTAAATTATGATGCACCTCTTTCACTACTGAAATAAAAATGACCAATGAAGGCATTTTTTAACTAGGTAATCTCCAGATCCATTTAAAATACTGCAAGATTGAAATGCATAATAACCATTTACTTTTTAAAAAATGGAAATTATTTATGACTTAATCTAATATTTATCCCTACATTTGAAAATGAAATTAGTTTCAAGTCAAAGCTGACAGAAGCAAAGTTATTTTTGAGTATCCCAAATGGGAAAATTTCTGCATTAGATGGTATCTGTATTTTTTATGAAACGTAACTATTTTCATATAGATTTTACAAAGACCTACTTCTAAGTAAAAATAAAATCAATTAGTACTTGATCAATTTTAATAGCACGACAACTCATCTAGGGTTATTTTATGCCTAATGGTTAGAGACTCACATACATTCATATTGACATGTTTTTTGTGGTTGTTTCTTAAGAATTTTTTGCACAGCTATATGATATCTGTAAGTTTTATACTGGCCATTGGCCTAATGAGAATAGTGTTTGCCAATGGTTCGGGAGACCAGGGTTCAATCTCAGGTCAAGTCATACCAAAAACTCAAAATGGTACTTGATGCCACCTTGCTTAGCCCTCAGTATTATAAGGTAAGGATCAAGGGTAAAGTGGAGCTATCCAGGAAATGGAGTAGCACCCTTGCCTATACCTTGGTGTAGTAGTTATTGAAAAGGGAGCTTTCGGATCATCCTCGACTACAGTCGCCAACAACTTTATGATACTATTTACCAACCCCTCCGCTCGGGCAGGATATGACACACGGTCAGTTTTTAAGCGGAGTTTAACAGGTTTGAATTCAGAGTTTTCCTTCTCCTAGACTAGTTGCCTAACCAAGGCTGAAGAACCTAGTCTGTCCTACTATTTACCCATAGCTGGAGGGAGAATAATTGGATTCATACCTTTCCCAAGGGTATTAGTGCTATGTGAAATGCAATCAGTCTCGTCCAGGATTTGAACTCGTGTCGCCGTGTCCAATTCCTACGACGATAACGACTACACCACGGGCACCTCCAACCGCCAACAACTTTATGATATCAAGTATTCCTATTCAGTACAAATCTGTAGATATATAATTTCAACTATCTTATCTAATATCAATAATTTATACACAAATGGCTTCAAGTAACCATTTCCATTTAATAATAATCATGTGTTTTGTTGCCCAGTCAGCTGGGCTGTTGAATACACCAACTGCTTCTCAGCAGAGGAGTAAGACTCCCCCCCCCAACAAATGTCCTGTTTATGACACTATACAATCTGATGGTGAGATTCTAGTAATGTGGAGCTTTGGGGAATGTGGTCTACCCTTTCATTGCCATCACTCCCAGGTCCACTCTGACCCAGGGTGGTAACATCTATGGATTAAACAGAACTAAACTGTGGTTTGAGTTTACTGTTTTTTGCATTTAAACTGCATATCTATGCTAAACTGAATTGTTTAAGATAGAACTGTTTCAACATTTAAACTGCGTACTTATGCTGAACTGAATTGCTCAAAATAGAAATGTTTTGACATCTAAACTGTGTACCTATGCTAAACTGAATTATCTGAAATAAAACAGTTTTGACATTAACTCTGTAAATTGCCCAGTTGGCTGGGGCTGTAGAATACACCGACTGCACCTCTGCAGAGGGGTAAAACCCCCACCCAATGAGTGGCCTAGGTATAACACTAAACAATCTGATGGTGAGGTTCCAGTGATGCTGGAGCTTTGCAGAATGTGGAGCACCCCTTCATTGCCATTGCTCCCAGGTCCACTCTGGCTCAGAATGGCAGCACCTAATAGGGCCCTATCTATGGGTTAAATAAAACTGCATACTAATTTGAAATGGTATGCTACTAAGAGAGGGAAAGGGAGGTCGATTCCTCTACCATTCTGTGTTTGAATCAACAGGCATTAAGCTTGAGCATTAAAAAGGAGGAAAGTCAATTTCTCGCACTATGATCTGCAGCTAGTTGAACAAAGTAATGAATCCAGGTCACTCGAATATCATAACTGGATAGAGTGGTGGGAGAAGGAAAAAGTCAAATGATTGGTCATAGACCCTTTAGCGCCAAAATGACATTTTTTTGTTACAGAAATTTGAAAAAGAATCTTCAGTTTGAAGACAGAAGTCAGCGGATAAAGATGCCGACTTACAGCCAAACTCTGGGAGGTCACTCGCCTGCAAAAAGAATCTTTAGTTCTGGACAGACATTGGCGAAAGATAGATGCCAATTTAGCCAACTCCGGGAACCTCCCGTAAAAAGAGTAGAACAGAATCTCTGGACAGAAGTCAGTGTTAGAAAGACGTGCTAACATTCAGCCAGATTCTGGGGATGCCACTCACCCGTAAAAGAAAGGAGCCTGAAAATTAAGCCAACTTAAACTGTTTTTCCTTCTAACCTTCCTAAATATTGGAATTATATGTATTCAAAAAAGAAAGAGAGAAACTGAAAGGATTCTGTTTCATCAACAGTAAATTAGTGACTTAAGCATTTTCTCAAGTAAAAGAAAAAAGAAAGAAAGAAAAGGGGAGAAAGAAGAAAAGGGCTGTTGAGAGACATTATTTATGTTTGATAGTGCCTGCTGGCTTAATATAGCCGGTATTTTAAAGAGAAAAGAAAAAGGAACTGTTTCTTAAATGTTATCATTATTTGTTTGGTCATCGTCTATTAAAACTTTGTTATAATTTAAATGCACCCTTATATTGAAATCTTTTGGTTGTGTTATTTATCTATCAAGTCGCCTTCTTTTGCACATATCTGTTTCAGCTTCGTATCGCTTTCATTAATTCTTGCTAAATGTCTTATCTTAAAACATTACAAGGGAATTTTGGAAATTTGACTACAGTTGATATTTTCTAACCTTGAAGTCCATGTTTTCCGTTAAAGTCCATGTTTTAGGAAAATTAGGGACTTGAAGTCCATGTTTTAGGAAAATTAGGGACTTGGTGGGGTATATGAAAGTGAATTGGAAACCCTCTCGCCATTGTCAGAGATCAGTCTGGCCCCAAATTAACCACCACATTATTTGCCAGTTTACCATATGCCTGAAAAAGGAGTCTTGACCAGGACATATTTTTGTGGAGGGTCAAGTGCCAGACTGTTCTCAACTGGGATAATTATTTATGCAGCATCACACTTATGTTAAACAGAACTATTTAACTAAACGGAATAGCTTGAAATAGAAATGTTTTTGACAAACTGTACTTACATTTAAACTGCATGCTTATGCTATACTGAATTGTTTTAAATGGAACTGTTTTTGACACTGAAATTTTACTTACACTAAACTGAATTGTTTAATATAGAACTGTTTTGACATTTAACTGAGTGTAAACAAAATCTGTACTTATACTTAGCTGAATTAGAACTGACTATTTGCATAAAAATGGATTTGGCGTTAAATAACCTACAAAGGTTGATATAACCTTTGTAGGTTATTTAACGCCAAATCCATAAAACCCAAACAACCGTCATATGGTTTCAAGAAACTAATGATAATAATTCTTAGTAAACAATTATAGCTTCTAGTAACTATTCTTAATAGTTCATAGTTATATGGTATGAAACATTCCTATCTAATACTAATAATTTTCCAACAGATCTATTTTTGACCAACAGATACAACCATTTTGGGTCATAGTAGACCTTGGAGTAACAGCAATGAGGGGGGGGTTATACTCCCTAGATCTCCAGAACAGGAGCCTCACCATCAGAACACTTTTTTTTGGTGGGGGAAGGTCTTATCCCTCTGCAAGAAATACAGTCAGTGTATTCTAAGCCCCGCTGATAGTACAAATTAATTTGGGAGAAATACATTATAAAACATTTTACATAAAATTGAACCAAACCAAACTAAAAAAAAACCTTGTCAATGGCTTTCAATGAAACACATAAGAGAATGACTGCTGTCTAAATATAATATATATAAAATGCACATAATGCACACATGGCCAAAATATCAGAGTCATAGGTTATCATTCTCTTAGTTGAGATCTATCCAATAAATGATAGAATAAAACTACTTAGAAATTTCCTTTATTCTAAACACACAAGAGAGAAAAGAAGTCGGTCAAAAAATGAATATATGATTTGACTTGTTCCCATTTCATTGAACCAGGAGATTGGATGGAAGCCAATAACAACCACAAAAAAGTTTTATTGCGCCAATTACTATAAAAAAAAGCAGCCTTGATTACTCACTGTTGCTGACCTTTTTAAGATGGAAGCATAATATACAGAACTGATCTATTAACATAAATAAGAAAATAGCCAAAGCTAAAGAGTCCTATGACAAACTTTAGATTAAAAGGCAGAAAGCAGCAGCAAAAACATCATTGAGTATGTGCAATAGTACAGAGCCCTGAAGTCTTTTGGTTTTTTGCACAAAGTAACAATTTTCTAATAACTTCTATAAAATTCAATGATAGTTGATAAAATCTAGGTAGCTCTATACTTATCGTCTCACCTGATTTGGTTGTGGGGATGCAACTCATGTAGCATGTCTGAGCCAGATAGAGCCCATCTCTTCTCCAGGTCTACAACCAGTTTGAATTCAGTTTTCCTTCTCCTAGACCAGTTGCCATTGCAAGGTTAAAGAGTCCAATCTGGCTTACAATTTATCCATAGCTTGAGGGAGAATAGTCGGATTCATACCTTTCCCAAGGGTATTAGTGCTATGTGAAATGTAAAAACCTTTCCGGGTTTTCAACTTGGGTAACCATGTCCACTTCCAATGACAATAACTGTTGAGTGCTTTCTATATGTAGTAGTACAGGGTCTTAAATATTAATTTGTCTTTTTTGGCATAAAGTGACAGTTCTTATTTTCTAATAATAATCATTAGTAAACAATTAAAAACTTTTGTAAAATTCAACCAATTTTAATAAAAATCTACAATGTTGTCCCATATATAAGGACTCTCAATTTTTTTAATAAGTTTTTCTAAATCAAGGATATTTGAATTTTCTTTTTTTTACTTGTACATTATGCAATCAAAATGAATATTATAAAGGTACTATTTATTATCAAACTCTACAGCATTGAAATTCTCTAAAGAAAAATATTTGACACTTATCTAAGAATTTCTCACCCAATCAAAGGAAAAAGAAAAAAATTTCTTTATATGGTCCAATAAATGGTTTGGTTTATTTCTTAACAGTATATCAACTTCTGGGTTATTTATTGATTTATTTATAAATTGGTTATAATCATAAATATTTATTTTGGTTTGATTTATTTGTTTAATGATACCAATTCCTTATGGGTTATTCAATGCAAAAATGTTATTAACTTGTAAATATGATTGTAATTTCAACGTTTTATTGTCTTTTTTTGATTACACTTTTTCGTCAATAATCATTTGTTTTCAGTCTTGTGTTTTCAAGTATTCATATCAGTAATAATTTATACACAATTTTATGAACTAAAATAATTATTCCTATTTAATAATATTTATTTGAATAGTTATAAGGTTTCAAGCATTCCTATCTAATGCTAATAATGTACAAGCAATCATATAGTAATAATCTCTAGAATTCTATTTAATAATAATCATTTGTTCACACAGTCATACTGTTCACATATTCTTATCCAACACAAATAATTATATAGTTTCAATTAACTATTTCTATTTAATAAGTCATTTGTTTGCACACTGTTATATGGGTTCTAGTAACAAATAAAAATAATTATCTTTTGTAAACAATAATAGCTTCAAGTAATATTTCTTAATTGCATAGACAGTTTCAACTATTCCTATCAAACATTAATAATTCAATTTAATGATAATCATTTGTTTGCACCGAGTTATATAGTTTCACATATTATCCAATACAAATAATTTTCCAACAGATCAATGAGCCCTATAGATAGGATGCTAACAGGTATCACTACTCCAGATCAGTGGACCTAATGACTATGAAGAAGTGATCTATACAGGGTGGAGTGATAAAATTGTCGCCCTAGAGAAGACAACATGATTCCATTTCCGTTTAATGAAAACCGGTTTTCTTTTTTTTGTTGCAGACTATCTACTAGTTGGCCAGTTGTGTACAAATCCTAAGAGCGATAGCCTTTTATCATGTCTGAAAGTGACACAATGCTCAACAAGCAAGATCGGAGATGTACTGCTGTACAACTCATGCTCTCTCTACCGATCCAAGTTATGACAACAGGACCATTGCCAGCACCCTCAAAATGCAAATCTGGATGGTTCAACACTTGAGGGCACAGCTCAATGCATCGGATGACCCTTTGGAGGTGGTGGAGCGGAAACCCAAGGCTGAGGACACCGTCAGGAAGACCCAGACCAAGGAGTTCATTGAAAAGATCCAGGCAATCATTGATGAAACTCCCCAGCGGTGTGGTGATCCCCTGGTGCAATCAGGTGGCCGGTGGCAGACCCTGGCTGTGGCAGCAGGACTTGGCACCAGCCCACAAGTTCAAAGAGACCCAGGCTTGGCTTCAGAAGGAGTGCTATGACTTTATACCTTTCTCTCACTGGCCGCTGGACTACTTCATTTGGTCATACCGTCGAGAACATCACCAACATGACCTCCCACAACACTAAAGCCAGCCTGATCACCGCCATCTGCCGAGTATTCGCCAATTTTTTCATTCCACCCTGTACTTTCCACAACTCCCGACCTAGAGCCTCACTGTCACGTGATATCCCACTGAGACGATGGAAGTGGGATGATTGCTATCCTCTCGTTTGAATTAACAGTGGCAAGCCCTCAGAGAATGACCGTTAGGGCATGATGGTAAATTGGGGCAACCTGTCTGTACTCAGTAACCTGACTTAGGTGACATCTAGTAGCCCTAACAAAATCGCCTGACCAGGGGGGGAGGAAGGTAGAAGCCAAACGATTGGCTGGGACCCTAAAACGGAAGTGGGGACTCCCTCACGTCAGCGGAAATAGAAAAGAAAAAAGTTAGTTGTTTGGCATGGTTAGTAGGAGACAGAACCAAAAGCCAAGTACTCCGGGTGAAGAAGACGAAAAAATATCTGCGAGACACGAAGAAGCCATTTTCTTCAAGCCAGTGTTAAAAATAGCCTAAAGTCTATTAGCCCATAAAAAGAAGAAAGATTCTCCAGTGGAACCCTGTCGAAAAATAAGGTAAGTAACTTTGGGACCATTTTCTCCTTATACCCAAATTTTATATACCACTCTCTCTCTCTCTCAATTTGAAGAAAAACGAAAGAATAGAAAAGAAGAAAGACATTCATGTTCATGGACTGTTCATTTATTATATATTTGACACTTTGAAAGAGTATCTCTTTGTATAGTAAAGGATTCATGTATTTTAATGTTACCACATGGTCTAAGTTGTTCTTTGCAGTTCTGTTACGAATTTGTTGTGGCACATTTCCTTTTCAGCTTCTATTCACCTTATGTTATCTTGCTTAGAATTGTCCTATTAATTCCTTAAAAATATCACACGGGAAACTGGAGTTGCCGACTACTACAATATAATATCATTACGACTAAACCTATAGGTCCATATCTTCCATTGTCTAGGGGAGGTGTGTGGATAGTGTGAAATTTGGAACCCCTTGCCAGCGGCAGTCAGTCTGGACATAAATTGATCCCCTACATAATATGCCAGTTCTTATATGCCTGAGAAAAAAACTCTGAACGAGGACTTATTCTATAAGGGATCAAGTGCCAACCTGCCCCGTCTTCACACGAGCAAAAATAAAGTCCCATTTTGGGATTTTAGTCAATTTGCCGTCACACTCACTATTAGATTCAGTTTAATGTCATACCCTTTTTTTGTTAACAGGGTTTCTTAACTGTGCAGCAGATAGAATCAACATTCTAAGCTCCCCTTAACAGAATGCTTTTGACTGTAAGTCAAAACAACAGAAAGTTCTCTGAAGCAGTTTATTGATTGTAACAATAACAAGGCCTGTATAAATGGTAATGGATTCAGTTATATGTCATACTCAGGACAGCCCTTTTGCGGTGGGGAGGGTCTTCTCTGCAGAGGATAGAGTCAGTATATTCTAAGCCTTGCTAACAGAGCAGAAATGGTTCAAGAAGGATAATCTTTTTAGAGAAATCCATAAAGAAATGGAATTATAAAAATAGTTCCAGTGAGTCTAACAGTAATAAACATTATTTTTAATAAATCTTTCTAAGAGAAAAAAAAAATTAAAAATTTTCGTTTTTGTACAGAATCAGCCTACCATGAAAATTTTTATTAATTCTGCAGTAAAAGACTAAATAAAAAGCTAATAGAAATCTAATACTTACATTCACTATCAAGATGAGATAAAAATTTCAGATATTTGATTCTTTCTTTTTTTTTTTTTTTATACAAAAGTTACGGATAAGTCCCAAAAACAATATATTAACAATTGACCCTAACTTGACATCTTAATGTTTAGAGATGGAAAAGACTATAGAAATATAGCAGATTGGTGAAGATATTATTTTTTAGAATATTTTCTATATAATTAGAGAATCTTTATTCTAAAGATAATACAAATGAATAAACATTAAGATATTTTTAAAATAATTAAATAAACATCAGATGTTTTCAAGAGTTACTTTCATCTTGTTTGGTCTCTTTGTTTTAATGGCATAACAACTTTTGTGAGTTATCTAATGCCAAAACCATCTTTGTAGATGAACAATAATGGCACTGTTTAACCTATGGTGAGGGGTTTAAAGGATTTCATACCTTTCCCAAAGTGAAATGTAATAGCTTGCTTTTTGGAGTTTCTTTCATCCTGTCAATGCTATGGTCAAGTAATGGAGGACACATTTAATACTAAAAAACAATACAAAACTGATCCCCACTTGATATCCCCTTCCTTGAATTACCTGCAAGCATATTTTTTGGAGTTTCTTTCAAGTTTGTAGAAATGGTAGAATTTACAATAGCCAAGAAATGGGGGGTGAGTTTAACACTGCAAAACAATACAAAACTGATACCTTACTTCTATCATCCTTTTTTTTTATTAGACCTACAAGTGTATTTTAATTTATTTAATGCCAAATCCTGATTATATATATATATATATATATATATATATATATATATATATATATATATGATTTTAAGTGAATAGTCAGTAGGTAACTATTTTTAAACAAGTTAACGGTCATTACAATTTAACATTAATAATTCTATTTGTCAAGTATTCCTATCTTATGATACTAATCATTTGTTTAAACATAGTTAAATAGCAATACTTTAAGCCACTAATAATTCTATTTGATATTACCAATAATCCCTAGAAGAAAATGGAACTATTCTAGTGGACCTATAGATGGAACCCTAACAGGTACTACTATTCCAGGCCAGACTAGACCCGAGATAAATGGTAATGAGGAGATACTCCACATTCTCCAAACTTCAAAAATGGAGCCTCATCATTCAGTTTTATATCATACTCAGGACACTAAATGGTTTCAAGTATTGCTATCTAACACTAATTCAATATTAATCACTTGTTTGCACACAGTTAAAAGGTTTCAAGTATAGTAAATAATTAAACAGTTCTATTTAACTCTTAAATAGAACCCTAACTGGAACTATCACTCCAGGTGAGAGTGAACCTGGGAGTGATGATAATGATCAGGTACTCCACATTCCCTTAAGCACCAGGACTGGAGCCTCACTACCAGATGGTTTAGTGTCATATCCAGGACACTTGTTGGGGAGGTTCTAAAGAGATGCACTCAGCATATTCCACAGCCCCAGCTAACTAGGATGCTTTACTGTAGAAATGAATAAAATCTATGGCAAAAGAACAATACAGAACTGATCCCTCATTTTGTATCACACCTTTGTTTGATCACACCTACTAGTATATTTTTTTTAGTTCCTTTCAGCCTGTCAAGATAGCAAAAATGAATAAAATCTACTAAGGTGAAAAAATTGTTTTCACAAGCATAAACAAATGTCTATATATTTTGAATCTTTGAAGCCAAATAATATATGGCTTTCTTAACTCTTTTGTCTAAAGAGCTCTAATCTTTCTCTTTTATATCTCAGATTTATATCTGAGTAATTCAAGATTAGAGAAAATATTATTCCATAAATGGTTTATGAAATAACAACTGCAAATAAACTATCAAAAATGCATTTGCATTTATAAATAAAAAAGGAAAAGAGACACCATTTCTTCACTTTTATACCAAAATGGTTTTTCCAATCGAAAAAGAAAGAAAAGAAATCTTTTTTTTTTTTCAAAACAAGATACTCAATATTTACACAGAAACATTTCATATCACAAAATACACATACAAAAAGTTTTATGCTTTATACAAAGTTGACACAAAGATTTGAACAAAAACAATTTTTTTTATAAGTTTTATCCTAGAATAAAAACAATTGTAAGGTTTTCTCTTTGTAATTCTTAAGGTTTAATGGCTTTTTTTCCTTTATCTTCTGTCATGAAAGAACTGATAACGTTTTGTTAAAATTGCTGAAAGATTCTCTCTCTCTCTCTCTCTATCTATCTACCCCTACCCAAGAAAAGATTTTTTTCTTGACAAAGGTAAAAAGAAAAAAAAAAGCTAGGTTGAATGAGGTAGAAAGCAGTATTGGTAAATATCTTTATTAGACAGAGCCTTTCTCTCCATGAGAAGAAGGAGTAGAAGGAAAAAAGATTCATTTTTTTTCTTTCTAATGTTTCTTAAGCCAAATCTTTCATATATCAATGGAAAATAAAATCCCATCAACCTGAATAAGTTTCAATTTAATCAAGATTAAATGTACATATAAGATAGCTGGATTGCAGTAAATTAGGGGTGCCCAGATCAAAATCATCTTTTAGGAGGCTGCAAATTTTATCAAACTAAATTATATATTTATTATGTAAAAGTTTCTATTTATCACAATCAAAAAATGATTTATTTTTTGAATGATTTTAATGGCATATCAATCCAGGGTTATTTTATGCCTAGAGGTTTGGGAATTCCATACAGCATACATTTATATTTACAATTTTTGTGCAGTTTCTTTAGAAATTTTCCACATGATTATATATCAAGTATTCCTATCTAATACAGAATTTGCAAACAGATCTATTTGACCCATAAATGGGACCCTAATAGATACTATCACTCTGGTTTGGTTTCTTTGTTTAATGGCATATCAACCTTCCATCCTCGTATAAGAAGAGTATTGATACTATTTAACCTATATAGCTGGGCGGATAAGAAAGTTCATACCCTTCCCAAGGGCATTAGTCCAAAACTGAACATAATAGCATAACTTGACTTCAAACTTGCTTACTTTGAGGCTGCAGTCTGGCACTTTAGTAATTACGCCATGGAGACTCCTCTACCACTTTGGGTCAAAGTACTCTCCAAAGCTTCAGAACTGGAGCCTTACCACAAGATACAGTTTAGTGTCATACTCAGAATACCTTTTTCGCAGGGTATTACCCCTCTGTTTGGGATACAGTCAACATATTCTAAATCTCATTGATAGGGTGATCAAAAGATGACACAAAGAATTTTGAACATATTTATAAAGATTTTCTTAACTTCAATCTCAGAATTGTATTCTTTGCATAAAAACTTCACCATATAAAAAAATTTTTAATTTATTTTTGTGAAAAAAAATAAACAAACTAAACTGAAAAGAAGAAAAAATACAAAGAAAAAAAAATTCAAAAACATTTTCCATTTAATTAGTCATTTTTGGTTTGGTTTATTTCTTTAATGGCATATCAACTCTTTATGATTTAACACCAAAATTTTAAGCATTTGTAAATGTTTGATTGTAATCATATTTTTAAATGTTCAATTGTAATTTTTTTTATCTATAATCATTTGTTGGCACACAGTTATGATATAAAGTATTCCAATCAAATACAAATAATTTGCACACATTTTTATGGTTTCAAGTATTCTTTTCAAATACAAATAATTTTAAAACAGATCTATTTGACCTATAGATGGGACTTTAACAGACATGGGAGTAATGGTAATGAAGGTGTGACTCCATACTCCCCAAAGCACCAAGAACTAGAAACTCACCACCAGATGTAGTTTAGTATCATAACAAGACTTGCTTACTGGAGGGAGAGTAACCTTCCACAGAGGATGCAATCAATGCATTCTAAGCCCCATTAATAGGGCTGCAGCCATTTTTGTTCATATCTTTGTGTCTAATGTATATATAAATACCCACACAAACCATTTTACTTTTCAATTATTCAAAACTTGATAATTTAAACTTAATATTTCTTTTCATGGTCAAAATACTTAAAATATATCCAAACAAATGAGACAAGAAAAAAGACGGGCATTAAAAAAAGATAAAAAAATTCAAGATGGCAGGCAGACAAAAAAGAGAAGCATTGACAAGTCCAAAAGCAAATAAATTCATTCATATAAAAAAAAAAAAACAGATCTTATCCAAGATTACTTTTATCAGGATAGGCAAAAACTAATTCAGTTGACCCCCTTATTAAAACTGAGGCTGATTTTTAGTTCAAATACTATAGTATAAAAATGTGTCTAAGTGACTGGAAACAACTATTCAGAAGACTTCCACAACAATGGGAAGATGAAATTGACAAGTTATTCATGCTGATAAAGGCAAAGATCAAGAACAAAATGAAAGTGCATCATGACCAGCAATATAGAAAACATCAGATACGTAGCATGGCCAATAAAGTGTGTACATATATATGCTATTTACTGAATGACAAACTGGAAGATTTAATAAAGAGTGAAATTAAGATGAAAGACATGTCAAAAATTAATTCTGTCAATACCATGTCAATAAATCTAAACATTACAACACTACTAATCTATGCAAACAATGATAGCAACATATCAGGGAAAATAAAAAAGCTGTAAAATTAAATTTGACTAAATAGATGGTAATCAGTAGGGTAGCTGTCCTGATAGACAATCAAGGATAAGAAATACTAATTTTGCAGGAGGTTTTTTTTAGTGACTGTTGGCTAAACGCTATGGAATGTTAACTTGTGATAAAAAGCAATTGAAATTAAGATCACATGAATACAAGTCAAATATTAATTATGATTTGTCAATTGAAAATATAAACAGAGCTGAGAAGAAGAAAATGACAAGCAGAATTTTGAAAAATTGAACAAGGAATATTTTTTTTTCAGAAAGTTCTCCATCATAAATAATTTCAGAGTTATAAATAAACTTCTATCAAATAATACATTTCTTCATTTATTTTCTGTTGATTGATTTTAACAGCATGTAATTCTATGCCAAGAGGTTAGGGAACCACATTAATTGTATGTTCATATATACATTCTTGTAGAGTTGTGTCTTTTTTTGCATACAGACCTATGGAATAAGAATAATTTTGAAACATCTATTTGACCCATAAATAGGAGCCTAACAGACACTATCACTCCAAGTCAAAGTGAACTTAGGAGTAACGGCAATGAAAAAGTACTAAATACACCTCAGATCTCCAAAACTGAAGCCTCACCACTGGATGTAGTTTAGTATTATAACCAGGATACCCTTTGAAGGAGTCTTACCTCACTGCAGGAGATACAGTCGGCATATTCTAAGCCTTGCTTACAAGATGTTTTTTTCTTTTGATTTCAATCCATCCATGACTGATCTCTTTAAATTCTAAACATACACCATAGAATCTCTTTGGGGTTTTTATCAATTTCAAAATGAATATGCAATTACTGAAACCTAAATAATAGGGTTTCTTTTTCTCTTTCATTCAATGATAATTACATATTCTTAAATAGCAAAAATGATCAATGGAATTTTCAAGAGTTCAGTCACTAAATATCCATTTTAGTTATTTTTAATACTATGGAATTAGTAGTTAACAAGTGTGATGATCATTATATTTTATCTCTGAGAAGACTCTAGCTTTGATGAGAAGCTTGTCTAGGTGAAGGAGAAATCTCAGTTCAAAACCAGAAGCCAGAATCTAATTCTAAGAATTCCTGTGATGACACTCATAGGAAGCTGCATCATCCCTTTTTCCCTTTTAAAAACATTCATAGCATAGAGAGGAAAGACTTGTCACATGGGCAACTATAAGTCCTCTATGTTGAAAAAATAATTTTTCTTCAAAGTTTAAAATACCTTAATACAATTGAAGGTTTATAATATAGCACTTTGTCCCTACAAAAATTTCAATAACAGCCTCAGAATTAATGGGGAAGTAATAAAATATCCCCATCTGGTAAAAGTAACCTTCTCCCCATTTTTGATGTTAAAAAATATATAAGCTGTAAACAAAAAATATTTGAGAAGCAAATAAAAAAGAAAAAAAGAAAAAGAAACCTTAAATAATTACTGCCATTTCCTTAAATGAAAAGCTTCTTTTTATAGAGAAAAGCCAGAAAACTTACCTTGAGACAATTCTAATTTGAAAGCACGAGAGAAGAGAAGAATAATTGGAATGATCAAATTTAGTCGTTTTTTGAGGGGTTTTTTTTTAACACAAACTTCACATTCAACAAAATACATTGATGTACTCTCAGTGCTACTGAAAGTGCTGGTATGCAAGTCATCAAATGTAAGAATGTGGCAAGTTTCCAGTTTCACATTATCATAATATAACATTTAATGTAAAAATGAAATGCATAAAATCTTTCTGTACTGTTTAATATTCTTTTCACATGCTGTGATACGACAGAAATATTTGGAACTTGATTGGAAATGAAAGCTGTGCACAAACTCACTTGTAACCAGTACATAGTATGCCACACTAGATAGTTTGAGAAGCACTGTTTTAACAAGTATCCTCATCTTATTATAGTTACATTTCAGCCATCATACTCTGCAGTTTTCTTCAGAATTAATTGATACAAAATATTCTGTAAGCATGGGTCAATTGAAAGAGAACAAAGATTGAATAAAAAGAATGGCTCAAAATTAGCAGAAGGTTGCAATGATAGATTTCTAAAGATGATTGGAAAATACAAATGATTGAAATGAGTAATTATAAAAACAATTAAGATGAGAACAGTCATCCAAGTCTTTAGTTTATAACAAATAATTCCTCATCTCAAACAAACATTTAAAGTGAACCTTGGCCAGAAGAATTAACTGAAATAAAATCAAAACATTGCATCTTTTAATCCACCCTGAAAAAGACACTAGCAGGCTTTCAAAAAAAAAAAAAAAAAAGTAATGATACTTAAAACACTCAAGTTATTTTGAACATTTTTTTCCTCAATAGTTCAGTGACTTTTTGCTAAAACTGATTCTCCATTATTATCATCATCGTCTAGCAAAAGTATTCAACATTACCCAGGATCAACAAGGCATGCCATCAGTATGGATTCGCTTGACTCTTGTTATCCATCCCTATAAGTCATTTCAATAATACTCAGTGTCCAGAGAGTTGATGAAAGTAAGTTTTTGCTGGTTGGCCAAAAACAATATGTCTATGTGTGGGAATCCATAAGAGAACATCACTCATGAGTTTTTCCTCAGCAGCGCCTAGCATCTCTCACTCATCTTACTTGGATGGTTTATGAGATGGGAGATAGGTAGCTGTACATATGCAGTTTTGTAGGGGGCAGCAATTCCCATTTAGATTTTTCAATAAGTGTTTTGTTAAAATTTAAATGCTGAACAATACAATAGTACTGACATGGCTACAGCTTGGAAGAATTTACTTTTTTTTTTTTTGCCTAGGATAAAAAAATACTGTCTTAAAGCACATTTTATTAACAAAAATTTTTTCAATAAGAACTGTTCAAATCTATGATTCTTTCTTTTCATTTTTGCCCTTCTTGCTTTCTCATACCATTCTTTTTTGTGTCTTGTGAATGACATTAAACTACATCTTATACTTTTTTCTTTGCCTTCTTGATTGACTTTAGTCTATTTGTTTTTTGCATCTATGATTCTAAGTATGAATATGATGGCAGCAGCAATAGGCTCATCAACCTCGACCTCTTCAGACACAAGGGCTCAAGCCCTGGCAAAAATTTGTTCGCAATTGCTGTCTGACATGACTTGGAAGTTCTGAAACAAATGCACAAATCAATCATCAATTGGATAGACCTCCTTCAACCAAACACGCCAGATCCAGCAAATCACCCAAATATTCATCCATAGTTTCTCCAGAAAGCAAACAACGAGGTATGAACTTGTCAAAAGCCACAAAAGGATCCAGTGCAAAAGCTACGAGAAGAGCTCGTAGCACCTGTTCCATCCATTTAGACACTGTCTGATCTGATGAAATACCATGAAATTCCAGAATTAGCTGGATGTCAAATGCTTTGCCTGCCATTACAGTAAACTAAAACAAATGCCAAAATAGCTAGTTCAGAAGTGCTTTGAATTCCTTCTAGCAAAATTCTGTCAATCCACAATTCCAGTCACAAAATTCAGCTGGGACGTCTTTTGGTAGGACACCAGTGGTGAGGACTTTCCTCTTCATAGCTTCACTGATGTAAACAGATTTCGCGTAATACTATTGCTCCATACACTCGTTCTGCCTCAACTTAAATTTAGCTGCCGCCATAATCAACATTTTGAGAAAATTTACAAAGAAAAAAAAAAAAAATTCCACCATATTATCATTATCTATCATACTAGCAAGAGAGCCACCAAAAATGATGGAAATATTTATATACAAAAGCATCTGATATCTGAGTGCTCATAGAAGGAAAAGAAAGTACTGGTTTGTAAGAGCTGAAGTTGTCTTTGAAATGCATTTAATTTGGATTCTTTAAATTACTCATTAAATCACAAAGATATGCTGGTACTTTTTTTTAGTTAGATAGCAGTATTTTATTGCGATAACAGCAATTATAGAATTTGCCACCGGATAGATGCTATGATGAAAAGTGACTGGTACTGCTCAACTTACAAACAATATTCAGAAGCCCACATGAATGAGACAATGAATTTTGATTGTTGCTAAGTCTACTACCCCTGGCAAAAATTATGGATTGGTTTAGTTTCTTTTGTTTAATGACATATCAACCTTCAAAGGTTATTTAATGCCAAAGCCATCCTTCTAGAAGAACAGCAGTGGTACTCTTTAACCTATAGCTGGGATGATAATGGGGTTTATGCCTTTCCCAAAAGTATTTGTCTGAAAGTGAGCGTAAAGGCATGACTGGAGTTCGACCTCACTTACTATTCTATAGTCCATCATTTTAACCATTACACCATAATGACACCCCCCTAAAAAAAATTATGGAATAAACACACTGCCTAAAGACTTGTTTCTTGTCAAGTAAGTAAAGTTGGCAACCGTAGTCAAGTGCTACTCGAAAGCTCTCTTTTCAATAGCTACTACCCTGAGGTATAGGGAAGGGCACTACTTCTTTCCCTGGATTGCTCCACTTTACCCTTGAAACATACCTTATAATGCTGTGTATTAAACAAGAAGGTATCAAGTACAATTTTTTTAAATCTTTGGTATGACTCAACCTGAGATTGAACCCCAGTCTCCCAGGCCATTGGCGAATACTCTACCACTAGGCCAGTGGGCCGGTTTAATCAGGATGCAAGTCAAATCTTTCTGACTATTGCCAAAGCAAACCTTTCTTTCATTTTTCTCTCACCGACAAAGTCAGATGGAATTCGTCTTCCCTTCACCTACAAAGTTCTTCTCAATATGCTCCAACCAAATATCAGACTTGATCTGCTTGATGAATTGTCCTTTGTCACTTTGGATAAGTTCTTTAAGTACTTGATGACACACGCACATTTATAAGTGATAGTAATATTAACAACTAACTTGTGCATGTGCACAAATCACAATACAAATGGCCACTTACACAAAGGACAAGTAGAGATTCTTTTTGCTTCAAGTAAGTGAATGTGGTCATAGAACTGAACCAATTTTTCATATATATTTACCCAGTAATCTTGGAGTAAATTAATTAAGAGATCAGAGTGTAGTACCACTACTCACTGAAATCAAAATTTATAATATTATATCGGGGAGGACACAGGGTCTGTCTGATCATCCAAATTTTTCTTTTTCATTACATATCAGAAAAACTTGCCTAATATTAAAAAAAAAATACAAAACCATCAACCATCATTGACTGAAGGACGCATCCTCCCTTTCCCTAAGAAGGGTGACCTTGGAATAGCTAAGAACTACTGAGATATAACTCTTACATCAACAGTGGCCAAGATCTACAATGCTCTACTATGCAACTGTATAGAACCCAAAATTGAGAAGATACTTAGGAAGAATCAAAATGGCTTTCCACGGCATCACAAATTTTGACTATCTCTCAAATTCTAGAAGGTGTACGTACAAAGAACCTTGGAGCAACAATATTATTTCTTGACTTCTCCAAGGCCTTTGACTCCATACACAGAGGAAAGATAGAGCAAATACTACACACCTACAGCCTACCCAAAGAAACTGTCACAGCCATAATGATGTTATATAAAAGCACTAAAGTAAAAGTCCACTCCCTCGATGGAGACCGACTATTTCGACATTGTAGCAGGTGTGCTGCAAGGAGATACATTAGCCCCATATCTCTTTATCATCGGCCAAGACTACGTGCTTAGAATGTCTATAGATATAATGAAAGATAATGGTTTCAAGCTAGCATAGGAAAGAAGCAGAAGATACCCTGCACAAACAATTATGGATGTGGACTACGTTGATGACATAGCGCTTCTGGCAAATACACCCATCCAACCCAAAACCCTGCTGCATGGTCTAGAACAAGCAGCTGCAAGCATTGGCCTCAATGTCAATGCAGACAAGTTGGAATACGTGTGCTTTAATCAAAGGCACAACATCTCTACACTAAATGGTAGCTCTCTGAAACTAGAAGACAAGTTCACCTACCTAGGAAGCAGTGTCTCATCAACTGAGACAGACATCAACATGTGACTAGCAAAGGCATGGACAGCTATCGATAGGCTATCGGTCATATGGAACTGATAAAATAAACGCAGTTTTTTTCTAAGCGGCTGTTGTGTCGACACTGCTATATGGATGAACTACATGGACATTAATTAAACGTATGGAGAAAAGGCTTGATTGCAATTACACAAGAATGCTGCAAGCTGTATTGAACAAGTCCTGGAGGCAACACCCAACAAAACAGCAGCTATACTGCCATCCACCACCCATCACAAAAACTATCCAAAATTAGACGAACCAGATACACGAGACACTGCTGGAGAAGTAAGGACGAACTCATAAGTGACATAGTCCTGTGGACCCCATCACATGGATGAGCAAAAGCAGAACAACCAGCTAGAACATATATACAACAACTCTGCGCTAATACAAGATACAGCCTTGAAGACCAACCGGGAGTGATGGACAATAGAGATGGGTGGCGAGAGAGGGTCACAGAGATTCATGCTTGCAGTGCAACATGATGGTGATGATTTAGCATTTATTTATGGATATAGGTACCTTGTTTTACAATTGTAAAATTCAAATAAGATAACCAAAAAGTTTTATGAATTTACAATATCAGTTAAGTTAAAAAAATAATAATTAACAAAATGATCTTAGCTGTCATTTCCTTTTCCTTGGTCCAAGAGTATTTCAACACTGGTCACTTGTTTTTAGCCATTGTTTTTATATTTTTCTTTCACAGCAAAGTCAACTTACCTGAAAAAAAGGAAAAATATATTAATGGATAGTCAAAAACATTAAACAAATTTATGAATAAGAAAAAGATCAGGTTATGTCTGGTCAAAAATCAATCTTTGCTACTAGTAAGCTGTTGCATGTTACATGGAAAGGAGATGAGCACTACTGAATAAACCCTAGTTCTGACAGATGTCATGAAAGGAAATGATTCTCCGTGGTATCCAAACAACCTAAACAGATTATAAGAGAAAAGATAGAACAATAGAGGTTACTTGGTAGTGCCTAAGAGATGATATGAAGAAAAATTACTTCATATGGTAACCCAATAACCTAATAGATTATGGGAGAGGAAATGAACACAGACAAATAACCACCACTGCACAGAGATACCATGAAAAAACACTCCAATGGTCTAATAGATCATTAGATGTGTACATGTCCATATTTTTGAATAAATAAAGTCTGACAAAAACACTTAACATAAAAATAAAAGTCACTCTAAGAAACATTCTCGTTTACTGTCTATATAGGGTCAACAAACAAGAAAATAAAAAAATTAAAAATTCCATTTTTGCATTCCAAATAAAGAATTACCCATTTCTTATAGATTTTGTGAAAAAGTCAGAAATAGGTTCATTCCTTTTCTCTCTCATGCACACCCAGAAACACCTGGTAAGAACTGAACTCAATAATAGTCTGCTACTTTACCTCCTTTCCTTTGTCAGCTTGAAACCATTGTCTTTCATTTTATCAATAGACATTCTAAGCACGTAGTCTAGACGGATGATAAAGTGGTATGGGGCTAATGTGTCTCCTTGCAGCACACCAGCTACAATGTCAAAGTAGTCTGTATCATCATTCGGTGAGCAGACTTACTTTTGTGCTTCTATATAGCATCATTATAGCTGCAATGGTTTCTTTGGGTAGGCTGTAGGCAAGTAATATTTGCTCCATCTTTCCTTGGTGTATGGAATCAAAGGCCTAGGAGAAGTCGACAAATGATGTTGTTGCATCTAGGTTTTTTGCACATACACCTTCAAGAATTCAACGGATAGTCAAAATTTGTGATGATGTGGATTGATTTCTCCAAAAGCCATTTTGATTCTTCCTAAGTATGTTCTCAATTTAGGGTTCTATGCGGTTGCGTAGTAGAGCATTGTATATCTTGGCTGCTATGGATGTAGCTCATGGCTAATCCGAGGTCACCTTTCTTAGGGAAGGGGAGGATGCATCCCTTTGTCCATCTGTCAATGGTGTTTTGATTACAAAGGAAAGAAGCAGGAGATACACTGCAAAAACAATTACAGAAGCGGACTACACCAATGACATAGCCCTTCTAGCAAATACACCCGTCCAACCCAAAACCCTGCTACATAGTCTGGAATGAGCAGCTGCTGGCATAGGCCTCCATATCAATACAGACAAGATGGAATACATGTGCTTTAACCTAAGGGCGACATCTCTACTCTAAATTGTAGAAGGCAACAATATACAACAGCAATAATAGTGACAATAATAACAGCAACACTTACCAGAGGTCCAGCATAGTCAAGACAAGCCTCTTGAACTGAACAGGGTTGGTATTTATGAACAAACATATCCAATGAGATGTTCTAGCCAATCACAATCTAAGGAATGGACTGGCCAATGTGTGCACATTGGAATCTCCCAATGTGCCATAAATAGCTCTTTCATTGAGGACTGATGGACTTCAGTTCTAGCCTTGCTAAAGACGTTGCTCTTGGCCTGGCTACTGACTAAAAGTGTGTGTCACGGACGACAACTTTAGTTTTGTGGATCGGTATTGAGTTACTGCCACCTTTTTTTTTGTCTGGCAACTGGACGCTAGTTGCTCCCCACTTCCCTTACCTAGCACCTGGCGCCGGTTGCTGGGCGGCGGTGCTGCCCCCAGTTTCCTGGTAGCGAGGGCTTGCTTTGCTACCGTTGGCAAGTGACCCTGCGGCCAGTTGTCATTATATCCATTCCATCCGGTCCTCTTTAGTTAGGGCCCCTTTTCTTCTTAGTTGGATTACCCGCCGGATCAAACCAACCCTCCTGATTGTGATTTAGCAGTCATGGAGGGTTCCTGCTCTTCTCCCGCTCTTCCCCCTCGACCATCTCATCCGGTGGATAAAATGGAAAAACCAGAAACCCTCCCTAAGCAGCCGGAGGAACAGGAAACGCCGATAATAAACCCAAGTTGGCCCTCTTTACCAAGTCCCACAGGGACTGACAGCCCAATCCAGCCGGGACAAAGAGAAAAGCCAGCTAGTCCAGGACCTTGGAAGACACAAGCAAAAGGAGCAGATGATCATGAAAAAGACCGGGTGGGCAAGTATGCTCAGTACTTCAAGGACAATGAGATACTGCCCATCCCGGAGATCATTGAAAAGTTAGAACCAAGGATCCTGTCACTAGTTGTTTCAGATATAAAGACAAGACGGCTGGTTGGGCTGAGGAAAGAAGCCTTTGAAGATCTCCTTCGGAAAGCAGGCGTCCCATGTCTGTACTTTTGCAGGCGAAGTTTCGCCACATGGGACGTTCTGCTGCCGACTCAGGAGCAGGCAGCCAAAGTGGCTTCAGCAACAATCACGACAAAGTTTTTCCGGCTGCAGCCGGAATATATGGGAACCCGTAGGATCCGTGTAACCGTTTGCAATGTTCCTGCTACGGTCACCGGAGAGGTGCTGGCCGCGTTCCTCAGCAGATATGGACGTGTTGAGGAGTCCAACCTCCTAAGGTCAGCCTCCGGGACAGCCTACGGGGACCATGTGTTCCGGCTATGCCTTACTAGGGAGGGGTTTCAAGCCATCCCTGAGATTATCATTAGTAGGGAGAGGCAGATGATGGTGGTGGTAGAGGGACGACGTCCGCGCTGTTGGAGCTGTAAGCAGCTGGGTCATATATCCAAATTCTGTCCCCAGAAGGACCCTCCAAGTGCTGCAGTTTCCACAGCCCTCACGGCTACCACAACTGCAACAATTACCACAGCCACCATCAGCAGTGCAACAGCCAAAGAGACGGGTCAGGTCCAGCCTAAAAAAGCGGAGGGAGGTTGGACCGAGGTGACCAGAAAAAAGAAGAGGTCCCCCAAAAAAGTGGAGGACAAGGCTTCACCAATGACCATAACTGCTGCTGCCTCTCCTGCTAAGGGCACTGATTTGGAGAGATCATCCCAGGAATCACCTCCAAAATCACCCCCCAAAACATCACCATACATACCAAAATCGGTTACAGCTCCAATTCCACGACATATTGTCGAGCACCCAGTGCCCCCAGCAAAGCAATCCAAAAGTAAAAAAAAGCCCATAGCAGAAACACCAGGCACTCCAATGGAAACGTGTACGAATCTAAAGAGGAGGAGGAACAGCAATGAGGGAGCCGCTAAAAAGATATGCGCAGGGCCACCCTGCATTGACGACCCCTTAGAAGGTCCCTCCAATGCCTTTCAGCCTCCCCCTCAACAGCCTCCCCCTCAACAGGCACCAACACAAATGCCAATCCCATTCCCTCCTCCTCTTCCATTGCTTCCTCCTCCATTTCCTCCACCACCTCCCCCTCAATACCGAATTACACAACATGTTCCCCCTGAACTCCTACAACCTCCGCAACCCATTCAACTTTCTCAACCCCCTCAACCTTCGGAACCTCCACCTCCACAACCGATACAAGGGGAACCTCGAACCCGCCCTCATCAAATCCAACCCAGAGGAAGAACCCATTCCTTGGAGAGACAATCGCCCCAACATCTCTTTAAGACCCTGTCTCTCCCATCCCTGAGCCCACTCTCCTCTCCAGAGTTATTCCCGGAGATGTCCCAGGCAGGAAAGGAGCCAACAGTACCAGTCCCAGCAGCACCGGTTCCGGCTGCACCAGTTCCAGCACCAGAGGCTCCAGCAGCCCAAGAAGCCAGACTCAAGCTATCCCGTAAACAGGCTAAGGCAGCCAAACGAGAAGGGCAAGAAGGCACGGAAGAACAAATCAGGAAGGCAGTGGCTTTTTGTACTGTCGGGCTGGACTCAGTAACGGACTACCAGCTACGGAAGTTATTGAAGCCACTGCTTGACCTGGAAAAAATCCAGAAAAAAAGAATTTGCAATCCTTTGAACTTTACGAGTGCAGCCATGGTGACCACTTTCATCCGCACGGCTGGCGATCGTACCAAGGGCGTATGGAAGTTCTTGGATACGGTTCGTCAGACCGACGTGGGTGTAAAGTTGGCGGAGTTGGAGCACTCCTCACTAAGACGATGTTTACCATTTTGCTCCGGGAGGGTCCCCATTTTTGTTCACCCCTCCTTTTACAGGTCATTAAAGGTGCGGTTCCCATTGGATGTCGGTGGAGTGTCCAGGGATGGCCGAGTTACAACTGAGCTCGGCACCGGCTCTTTGAGACAGGCCGTTGGCATCCTCACCCCTGAGGATTTCCGGCCCATCATCAGCACTGATTAGGTAAGTGGGCCAGAATGGCTTTAAACGTTGCCAGTTTAAATGCGAGGGGACTGAGGGACGCAAGCAAGTGTGCGCACTTGCTTGCTGAACTCTCGAACCTGTGCGTGGATGTCGCTGCGGTGCAGGAGACTCACTTCACTTGCGGGGCGGACTGTCGGGTGCTGAGGGGCGACTTTGTCGTTTACTCAGCATTCGGCAGCCGCCTCAGGGCTGGGGTCTCTCTGCTAGTTGGACGCAGCCTTGATGCGATTGTTAATGTTGTCTTTGCAGGTGACGGGGGCCGGCTGCTGGTGGCTGATGTTGCCGTGAAAACTTTCGAGTTTCGGATAGCTGTGGTTCATGCGCCCAGTATCGCTGCGGAGAGACGCGTCTTCTTTCGGCGGTTGGGGTCGTTCTTGGATGACTCGAGGCGGACAGTTCTAGTGGGCGATTGGAATGCGGTCCTTGACCCCAAGATAGATAGAGCCGGTCGGGGTGCTAGCAGTTTGGGAAGGTGTGAGAGCAGCCTGTCGGACTTGTTGACTGAGTTCGACCTGGTCGACAGGTTCCGTCTCGATCACCCAGGGAGGGAGATGTGGACGTGGATAGGAGGTTCGCCCTCTGGCCAGGTCCGGTCTTACCTGGACAGAGTGTTAGTGAGAAGAGCTGACAGTGACCTAGTTACTTGTCCCACGTTCCACTGGTTAGGGCGGTCTGACCATAAACTCGTTAGGGTCAGTCTGCGGCTAGCTAATAGGCCTAGTCTGGCTAGCTACTGGAAGTTCAATACCTCCTTACTGGAGATATGGGACTTCCGGGTGCGGCTGGAAAACCTAATCAAGCGGGCGTTAGTGGGGGCGGTTATTGGGAATAGGTGGTGGGCTTCCCTTAAGTATAGGATTAGGGATTTCGCCATCAAGTATAGCCAACAGCTCGCTTTAGATAGGGCTAAGAAGGCGAAATCCTTAGAAGATAGACTCTCCCGGGCGGTGGTAGGGGGGGACTCCGTAGCCATAGATCTAGCTAAGGGGGACCTTGAGCGTGAGGCTAGCGAGCGTTACAAGGGTTTCGTAGTTAGAAATAGGCTAAAAAGAGTTCCGAACGAAGCCGTGAAATGTTACGCATTTTTGCGTAAGGAAGAGTGGAGAAGGTTCCCTTGTCGGTACATCGAGTGCGTTAGCGCCCCGGACGGGCGAGTGCTGAGATCGAGCCGTGAGATTCGTGAGGCCTTCCGGACACACTTTCGAGGTCGCTTTGCCCTCTGTCCTGAGCTCCAGCTTCAGGAGTTTCGTAACTATTTAGCTGACTTCCCCCGCCTTGGGGAGGCGGAAGCGGCTAGTTGCGAGGGTGTGGTTACGGAATGCGAAGTCCGTGATGCGCTGAAGCAGGTCGGCCTTAACAAGTCGCCTGGACTAGATGGTTTACCCTACGAAGTGTACTTGAGGATGTCGCACATGTTTGTCCCTATTCTGACGGATGTGTTCAACCATTGGTTTGCCCAGGGAGCCATCCCTGGTAGCATTACCAAGGGTGTGATCACATTGCTGAAGAAAGAAGGCAGGCATGTTTTCGGGGCGAGCTAGACGATTACAGGCCCATAACTCTGCTTAACACAGAGTTAAAGATTTTGGCCCGGGTCTTGGCGAACCGTTTGCAGCTTGTCATCAGTGATCTGATCGGCCCTGAGCAGAGCTACGCTGTGAAGGGAAGATCGATCCAAGACAACTTGCATTTGGTGCGCCAGATCCTAGAGGGAATAGAAGACGACACCGAAGCCGCGCTGATCAATTTGGATCAGTCCAAGGCCTTCGATAGGGTGGATCATCGGTTCTTGGCGGCGGTTTTGGAGACCGCCGGATTCGAGCCGGAGTTCCGCAAATGGATTAGCATGCTGTACCGCAACCCACAGGCGGTGGTGCAGGTGAACGGGAGGTGTTCGGAGGCTTTTGCGATCGAGCGATCGGTCCGGCAAGGCTGCCCCTTATCTCCTCTTCTCTATGTCCTTGCTTTGGAGCCCCTGCTCCGAAGGCTTAGGGATGAGAGGGATGGTCCGGCCCTGCGCGGAATCTTGCTAAGCGGCAGCGTCCGAGCGAAGATTTCCGCGTTCGCCGATGATATCACGGTCTTTGTGTCCAGGCGTCGGGACATATTGGCGGTGAAGGAGGCGGTCGCGAGTTACGAAAAGGTAGCAGGTGCCAAGGTCAACTTTGACAAGAGCGAAGGCTTGCGGTTGGGTGCCTGGAGGGGAAGCGTTCCCCTGCCAGGTCCCTTCCGCTGGAGTGACGGTCCCGTCCGCATCCTTGGGGTGTGGTTCGGGCCCGGCCTCCAGCTGGAGCGAAATTGGTTGGAAGTACGGACTAAGGTAGAAGCGCAGGTGGTTGCTTGGCTTCGAAGGCGCTTGACCTTAAAGGGCAGGGCGGAGGTGTGCGCCGGGTACATCTTCCCCCTGATCCTTTACCGTTTGTCTGTACTACCTCTGCCTAAGGTTCATCGGGTGGCGCTGGAACAATCCCTTTTCAAGCTCCTTTGGAAGGGCCGAAGCCCGATGGTCCGTAGACAGGTCTGCTATCAACGTCCTCGCGATGGGGGTCTGGGGATGCCGGATCTCGAGAGCCACCGGCTCGCTGAGAGATTGGCTCACCTAGGCCGATCGTTGACGACGGACGCGGTGTGGAGCCTCAAGGTGAGAGTCGCCTTTCCTCGCCTAAGGTTGAATCCCGAGGCTGAAGGTCGTCGTAGGCCAAGGGATGAACCACCATTCGTCATCGAGTGCCGCAGGGCCCTTCGAAAGCTTCCTCGGTCCAGTGACCTCTCATGGACTCGTAAGGAACTATATAGAGGCTTAGTGGTGGGTTCCGCTTCGGATCCTCTGATGGGTCGGCTCGGCTGGTCGGCGGAGGAGGCTTGCTCCCATTGGAATTGGGCGCCAGGTTCGGGCTTCTTGAACAACTCCGAGTTCTCGCTCACCTGGCGGCTAGTTCGAAATGCGTTGGCCCTCAACGACTGGGCTTACAGAGCGTGCATTGCAGATATGCCTGACTGCCCCCGTTGCGACAGTGGTTTGGAAGAAACGGCTTCGCACGCCTTCTACTACTGCGAGCGGGTTCGCCCGTTCTGGAGCCACGTCGAGGAGTGGACGGCTCGCATCAGCCCTAGAGAGCTTGTGCTGCTCGACGTTGGATACGTCTTGGACAATGTTGACCCTCCGTTTCAGGGTGAGAAACGTGTGGTGTTTCTCGTGATCCTAGCCGTGGCTAGAATGGTGATTTGGCAGACGCGAAACAAGGGATTGTATGAGGGTGCAAACTTTTCTTATCGCGATCTGATCTTGTTCTTTAGGCATCAGCTTAGGGTCAAGATTAGATGCGATAGAAGATGCTTGGACCGCATAACATTCAGCAAAAGGTGGGTGTATGCAGCAAGCTTGGTCGTATGCAAGGGGACAACGTTGGAGTCATCCTTCCCTCCTCTGCCTGCGCATGGTGATGATGGTCCGGGTCCTTCGGGACCCCACCCTGGGTAAGTAGGAACTCTATGTAACATTTAGATAACTTGACCCCCTAGTTAGTGGTATGAAGTGTGTCATTGGCCCCGCAATCTAGATGCTAGTTCTTTCAAGATCCTCCCCATTCCCAGTTTTCTTTTTTCTATCCCCTCTACCACTTGTGAGTCCCTGGCCTTTTATGAGGATCTTGGCCACATTTTCAGCATTTCATGTTCACTCCCCACTCCAGGCCGGCCCCCTTCCTGCCTGTTATTTTATCCTGATTGGTTTTTTAGGATCTTCCCCTATAGGGGGAGTTTCGGCTTGTTTTTGGTCTTATCCAAGTACCAGAAAACAGTCGACTCCCCACATCATAGAAGGGGGTATGGGAGGGAAACCAACCGGCCTTATATTTTGTTTACTTTGGGGCTTTTTCCTCCAATACCTCATCACATTTTATCCATTGTACGTACGACATTCCATTGCATCGGGTTTTTAAGTAGGATTCTCATGGAGTGAATGAGGTGTTTTGGTGATTGTGGCGTGGTTGGTTGGTTGAATGAATCCATTGTATAGAATGATTGAAATAAAATGACTGTTGACTGTTGGCGATGAGTGTGACTAGCTAGGGCCCATAGGAAAATACAGTTCTCACACCTTCCCCTCCCCTAAACTCTTGGGCCTTGTGCCCACCAAAAAAAGCATAATTTGTACTTTTTGGAAATAAATAGCCTTGCTAAAGACGTTGCTCTTAGCCTAGCTACTGATCCGTTTGAAACTATTACAGAGGTCTGTTTTTTCTTGTTATCCTTTTGGACTATTGTTTATATTATTGCTGTTATTGTTTTGATCCATTGTTTCACCTGTTGTTTTACCTCGTTCTAACATATTTTTCATCACGTCGACCCTCCTGATTGCTAGTTTGCAGTCATGGAGGGTACCTCCGCTTCTTCATCCTCTCAACAACCCTCTCATCACGATGCTCATGATACATCAGAAAATGAAGCCCTCCCGAAGCAGTCGGAAGAAAGTCATTTAACAAGCTTGATTGGCTCAAACTGGCCATCCCTTCCTTCGGAGTCAGGGAGCCCAATTCCACCAGGGCAAAAGACAAAGCCAGAAAATCCGTCACCATCACCGTGGAAAATACAACAAAAGAACCCAGAAGAGTACGAAAAGGACCGGGTGGGCAAATATGCCGAATTCTTCAAAGGCAATGAGATTTTGCCCATCCCGGAACTCCTGGAAAAACTAGAACCCAGAATCGTCTCTCTGGTGGTGACGGATTTAAAAACAAGACGGCTCGTAGGACTTAAGAAGGAAGGGTTCGAGGATCTGTTACGGAAAGCCGGCGTCCCATGCCAATACTTTTGCAGAAGGAGTTTTGCGACATGGGACGTCCTGCTCCCTTCCAGCGACCAAGCTGCCAAGGTTGCCTCGAACAATATCATGACAAAGTTCTTCCGACTGCAGCCGGAGTACCTAGGCACCCGTAGGATTCGGGTCACCATCTGCAACGTCCCGGCGTTCATAACGGGAGAAGTGTTGGCCGCCTTCCTCAGCGCATTTGGACGCGTAGAGGAAATCAACCTGCTTCGGTCAACAGCCGGGACGGCCTACGGGGACTACGTGTTCCGGATGTGCCTTTCTCGGGAGGGCTTTCAAACAATTCCCGAAATCATCATCAGCAGAGGGAGGCAGATGATGGTGATTGTGGAGGGCAGACGCCCGCGCTGTTGGAGCTGCAAGCAGTTGGGGCACATATCCAAGTTCTGCCCCCAAAAAGATCCGTCAAAAGCTCCAGCTGCTGCAGCCGCCACAGTCGCAACAGAAACTGCAGCAACAACAGCTTCCATAGTCACCATCAGAGAGACCGGAAAGGAAAAAGAGCCGGACCAGGCCCAGCCAAAAACAGTGGAGGAGTGGGTGGAAGTCACTCGAAAAAAAAAGAAATCTCCCCAAAAAGCCGAGGATAAACCCACAACTGCCTCTCCAGCAAAAGTAACGACACCAGCCCATTCAAAAGCAATGACATCAGCCTCTACAAAAGCAACGACACCAACCCCTACAAAAATATACACACCAAAGTCAGTGACAGCACCTATCCCTGCACACATCACTGAGCACCCTCCAGCATCCAAGACTAAAAAGAAAACAAAAACCAAACCAGCTCCCACCACACCAGAAGCAGAAGAAACTCCAATGGAAACCACTACGAATCTGAAGAGGAGAAGGAGCAGCGGAGAGGGAGCAGCAAAGAAAGTATGTTCAGGGCCACCCTGCTCTGAAGATCCCCTGGAAGGCCCCTCTAATGCCCTTCATCCAAAACCTCTTCCCCAACAAGCTCCGCCGCAGTTACAATTTCCACCTCTAATATCACTTCCTCCACCTATTCTCCCCCTACCACCTCCTCCTCCACCACCACTTGCGCCACCACCTCCCCCTCAACACCACACTCCACAACATGCTCCCCCTGAGCAAAAATGCTCTCAACCACCGAAAGTTCTACAACTCTTGCAATCCCCACAACCCCCAAAGACTCGCCCTCACCAAATACAAACTATAGCAAGAGCACAGTCTCACGAGAGACTTTCCCAAAAAAGTCTTTGGAGGACATACTCCCTCCCCTCGCTGAGTCCACCATCCTCCCCGGAACTGTTTCCAATAACAACTCCGGCAGAAAAAGAAAAACCAGTGCCAAAAGACTCTACACCAAAGAGATTCCGGCAGCAAACCAAAGCAGCCAACAAAGAGCCAATTGATGAACAGTGCAGGAAGGCAGTGGCTCTGTGCACTGTCGGGCTGGAATCCGTGACGGATTACCAGCTCCGAAAGACACTGAAGCCACTGCTGGACTGCGAAAAAATTGATGGGAAAAGAGTCTGTAACCCAACAAACTTTAGGAGTGCAGCCATGGTGACCACTTTTGTCCGGTCGGCTGGCGACCGTACCAGGGGCGTCTGGAAGTTCCTGAATACGGTCTGCCAGACCGACTTGGGCATAAAGTTGGCGGAGTTGGAGCACTCCTCCCTTAAAAAATGTTTACCTTTTTGTTCCGGGAGGGTACCCATTTTGGTTCACCCCTCTTTTTATAGGTCCCTAAAAATGCGGTTCCCTTTGGATGTCGGAGGAATCACCAGGGATGACCGAGTTACAACTGAGCGCGGCACCGGCTCCCTGCGTCAGACCGTCGGCATCCTCACCCCGAAGGATTTCCGGCCCGTAGTCGACGATGAGTAAGGTAAGTCGGATTGATGGCTTTAAACGTTGCTAGTTTGAATGTGAGGGGACTGAGGGATCCAAGCAAGTGTGCGCGCTTGCTTGGTGAACTCAAGAAACTCTGTGTAGATGTTGCTGCAGTGCAGGAGACCCACTTCACTTGCGAGGCTGACTGTCGGGTGCTGGAAAACGATTTTAACGTTTTCTCAGCATACGGCAGCAACTTCAGCGCTGGGGTCTCCTTGCTAGTTGGACGCAGCCTTGATGCTGATGTTGACGTTGTTTTTGCAGGTGACGGGGGCCGGCTGGTTGTGGCCGATGTTGCCGTGAAAAGTTTCAAGTTCCGTCTGGTTGCGGTTTATGCGTCCAATTCCCCTGTGGAGAGGGTTTCCTTCTTTCATCGGTTGGCGCCGTTCCTGGACGATACGAAGCGGCTAGTCTTAATGGGTGATTGGAATGCGATCCTTGATCCCAAGATAGATAAGGTCGGGCGGGGAGCTAGGAGTGCGGGAAGGTGTGAGAGCAGCCTTGTCGGCTTCGTGACTCGTCACGGTCTTGTCGACAGGTTTCGTCTCGATCACCCAGGGCGGGAGATGTGGACGTGGCTAGATAGATCGCCCTCTGCCAAAGTAGGTTCCTACTTGGACAGAGTGTTAGTTAGACGAGCTGACATTGATTTTGTTAGTTGTCCCACGTTCCACTTGATAGCGTGGACTGACCATAAACTTGTTAGAGTCAGTCTGCGGTTAGTTAATAGACCTAGTCTAGCCGGCTACTGGAAGTTCAATACCTCCTTACTGGAGATATGGGACTTCCAGGACCGGCTGGAATCCCTAATTCAGCGGGCGTTAGTGGGGGCGGTTACCGGGAGTAGGTGGTGGGTTTCTCTCTAATATAGGATTAGAGACTTCGCCACCAAATACGGTCAAAAGCTCAAACTAGATAAGGCCAAGGAGGCGAAGTCTATAGACGATAGACTTTCCCGGGCGGTGGCTGGGGGGGACTCCCTAGGTGTAGAACTAGCTAGGAGGGACCTTGAGCGTGAGAATAGCGAGCGCTACAAGGGATATGTAGTTAGATCTAGGTTAAATAGAGTTCGCTACGAAGCTGTGAAATCGAACGCGACTGCGCATGAAGAAAAAGTGCGAAGGTTCCCCGATCGGTACATCGCATCTGTCAAGACCGCGGACGGGCGACTGCTGCACTCGAATCGCGAGATGCGTGATGCCTTTCGGGCGCACTTTCGGGATCGCTTTGCCCGCTGCCCTGATCTCCCGATCCGGGAGTTTCATAGCTATCTTGCCGACTTCCCCCGCCTTGGGGCGGCTGAAGCGGCTGGCTGCGAGGGTGTGGTTACTGAATGCGAAGTCCGTGATGCGTTGAAGCAGGTCGGCCTCAACAAGTCGCCGGGACTAGATGGTTTGCCCTACGAAGTGTACTTGAGGATGTCGCACATGTTTGTCCCTATTCTGACGGATGTGTTCAACCATTGGTTCGCCCAGGGAGCCATCCCTGGTTGCTGAAGAAAGGTGGCAGGCATGTTTGGGAGGGTTTAGATGACTACAGGCCCATAACTCTGCTTAACACAGAGTTAAAGATTTTGGCCCGGGTCTTGGCAAATCGTTTACAGCTTGTCATCAGTGATCTGATCGGCCCTGAACAGACCTTCGCTGTGAAGGGAAGATCGATCCAGAACAACCTGCACTTGATTCGCGAGGTCCTAGAGGGGATAGAAGACGACACAGAAGCCGCGCTGATCAGTTTAGATCAGTCCAAGGCCTTCGATAGGGTAGACCATCGGTTCTTGGCGTCTGTTTTGGAGACTGCCGGATTCCAACCGGAGTTCCGCAGATGGATTAGCATGATGTACCACAACCCTCAGGCAGTGGTGCAGAAGGCGTTCGAGGGTATTCGCGATCGAGCGTTCGGTCCGGCAGGGCTGCCCCCTGTCTCCTCTTCTCTATGTCCTCGCGTTGGAGCCCCTCCTGCGCAGGCTTAGGGATGAGAGAACAAGTCCGTCCCTGCGCGGTATACCCTTTGTTAGCAGCCTTGCTGCAAGGGTTTCCGCGTTCGCTGATGACATCACGTCTGGATATAAAGGCTGTGAAAGAGGCGGTTGTCGAGTACGAGCAGATCGCAGGAGCCAAGGTCAATTTTGACAAAAGCGAAGGTTTGCGGCTTGGTGCTTGGAGGGGTAGCAATACTCTTCCAGGGCTCTTCCGCTGGAGTGATGGACCCGTCCGCATCCTCGGGGTGTGGTTCGGGCCCGACCTCCAACTGGAGCGAAATTGGTCAGAAGTACAAGCTAAGGTGAATGCTCAGGTGGAAATCTGGCTTTCAAGGAGGTTGTCCTTAAAGGGCAGGGCGGAGGCGTGCGCCACGTACGTCTTCCCTCTGATCCTTTACCGATTGGCTGTACTTCCTCTGCCTAAGGCACGTCGGTTGGCACTGCAACAATCCCTCTCCAGATTGCTCTGGGGAGGTGCAAGGCCGATGGTCCGTAGGCAGGTCTGTATCCAACGTACACGCAACGGGGGTCTGGGTATGCCTGATCTGGAGAGCCACTGGCTTGCTGAAAGACTTGCATACCTCGGCCGGTCCTTGACGGGGGACTCAGTGTGGAGACGAAAGGCGAGTCGGACTTTTCCTCGCCTCAAGTCAGACCCAAAGGCTGAAGGTCGACGTAGGCCTTTGGGCGAAACACTGTTTGTCCGCGAGTGCTGAAAGGCCCTTCGTAACCTTCTTGGGTCCAGTGACCTTTCACGGCCTCGGAAAGAGCTATATCGGGAGTTAGTGGTGGGTTCCGCTTCTGATCCTCTTAGCGAGCGGCGAGGCTGGACGGCGGAGGAGATCCGCTCTCACTGGAATTGGGCACCAGGATCGAGCTTCTTGAACAACTCCGAGTTCTCGCTCACCTGGCGACTTGTACGGAATGCGTTACCCCTTCTCAGCTTGAACTACAGAGCGGGCCTAGCAAACATGCCTGATTGTCCTCGCTGCGCCAGTGGATTGGAAGAAACGGCTGAGCACGCCTTCTACTACTGCGAGCGAGTTCGCCCGTTTTGGGATCACGTCGGGGAGTGGACGGCTCGCATCGAACCCAAGCAGCTCGTGCCGCTTGACGTTGGTTACGTCGTGGACAACGTTCTTCCTCCGTTTCAGGGTGAGAAGCGTGTGGTGTTTCTCGCGATCCTGGGTGTAGCTCGAATGGTGATTTGGATCATGCGAAAGAAGGGATTGTATGAAGATGCAAACTTTTCTCATCGTGATCTGGTTTTGTATTTTCGGCATCAGCTGAGGGTCAAAATCAGATGCGATAGAAAACGCTTGGATCGCATAACATTCAACAGAAGGTGGGTGAATGCAGCGAGCCTGGTCGTGCGAAAGGGGGCAACGTGGGAGTCATCCTTCCCTCCTCTGCCTGCCCATGGCATCTACGGTACGGGTCCTTCGGGACCCCACCCCCGGTAAGTAGGCAATGCTTTTCTCTTGCAACCTAGTTAGCAGTATGTTGTCAGTCATTGTCCCCGTCATCTAGTATTCAAGATCTTCCCCATCCCCATTATTTTTGTACCTCAGGCCGTATCCCAGTCCGCTTTTACTGAAGATCTTGAACATTCACATGTATAAAATCATATTACCGGCTTGTACTGACCCATACCGCGCCCGACCCTTTATTTCTTTTCTCCCCTATAGATTAGGATCCCAGTCCCACCTAGGGCAGGCAGGTCCGACTTGTTTCCGGTTCTTTCGCCCCGGAAAACAGTCGGCCTCCAATTTTATAGACGGGGGGATGGGAGGGCAACCAAACGGGGGATTTTTCCTTTGTTTCTTTGTTTTTGTATATATTTCGGGGTTTTTCTCCCATCCCCATCATATGAATTCATCTGTAAATAAAATCATGCATCACTTCCGGGGTTTTAAGTAGGTCTTTCTTCATAGAGCAAATGTGGCATTTTGGTGGTAGCAGCGCGCATGGCGACGGATGAATGACTATATATTGTATTGTTGAATGGGTCGGCGAATGTGGCTAGCTAGGTCCCCTTAGTAAAAACATAGTTAATGAAAGACTGCACCCTTCCCCTTCCCCCCAAAACACAAGGCCTTGTGCCTTCCTGTAAATTAACAGGAAATAAATACTTCAGTTCTAGCCTTGCTAAAGACGTTGCTCTTAGCCTAGCTACTGACTACAAGTGTGTTTCATGATTCAACATAAATGGTAGCTCTCTGAAACTCGTAGACAAATTCACCTACCTAGGAAGCAGTGTCTCATCAACCAAGACAGACATCAACATGCGACTAGCAAAGGTATGGACAGCTATTGATAGGCTATCGGTCATATAGAAGTCAGACCTGACCAATAAAATAAAATGTAGTATTTTTCCAAGCAGTGGTTACATTGATATTGCTATATGGAGGCACTACATGAATGCTAACTAAACATATGGAGAAAAGGCTTTACGACAACTACACAAGAATGCTGCAAGCAATACTGAACAAATCCTGGAAGCAGCATACCACAAAGCACAGCTGTATGGCCACTTACCACCCATCATGAAAACTATCCAAGTTAGATGAGGCAGACATGTGGGACACTGCTGGAGAAGTAAGGATGAACTCATAAGTGACAACTCCTGTGGACCCCTTCACATGGCCGAGCAAAGGCAGGACGACCAGCTAGAACCTATATACAACAGCTCTGTGCTGATACAGGATGTAGCCTTGAAAACCAACCAAGAGTGATGGATGATAGAAAAGGATGGTGGGAGAGGATCAGAGAGATCTGCACTGGCAGCACAATATGATGATAATGACTTTAGCTCAATAACCCCTACACTATGAGAGACATCTAATTGTATGAAAGTTACTATATTTTTTCACATATAACATAACTCTTGTATAATAAAAGCATGAAGTGGGGATAAATAAGGATCACATTGTAGTTTCTTGTATAAGAAAAATACTGTATATCAAATATGGTATTTTTCTTATAATATGCACCTCAACTTGAGCAGAAATCTAAAAAGAATAAACATGTTTAAATCACGAATGTCTTCATGGGAAGGATTTTCAATTGAAATTCATTTTTAAAGTTTCAGGTATATTCAGACTTTGTTTACAATTGCAGAAGATGTACATAGTTTAATTTAGGGGCCATTAAAGCACTAGAACTCTACAAACCAGTAAACTAAAGCCGACTCTTGAATTTATAAGACATAAGGTGATTTTCCGAGACATTTTTTTAAAAAGAAAAGTTAGTCAGAAGTTTTCAAACATAATAATTTATCATGCACTGCAGCTTGGCAGCCACACACATTTTTCTGTTGACTAAATGCAAGGCACCTTCCTTGTCAGATGACATTGAATAATGGCTAAAGAAGACTGGAAGTAATAGGGATACCATTCTTCTTGACCCACCCAGTCTCAAATGCTAGAAACAGTAAAAGAGTGGATGGAATAAATGGTCTTTCCATTTGCTAGAAGCAAATATTTGATATGGAACAACATCTGTTACAATATCAACTTGATAATCAAAGGTAATAGAGTATTTTTCAGAGATTTTTCAGTTGATTTTTTGCCTTTTTAAAAACAAAAAATAAAACAAAAAAATTCAAATCCTGAGTGAGACTGTTTGCATTTAAAGTAGCACAAATATCCTTAGGAAAGGTATGAATCCAACTATTCTCCTTCCACCTATGAGCCAACAGTAGGGCAGACTGGGCTCATTAACTTTAGTATGGCAACCAGTCTAGAGAAAAAAAAAAAAAAAAAAAAACTGAATTCAAATCAGTAGTAAACCTGGAGAGGAATGAGTTCTGATCAACTACAAAATTTTATATCAGATTTTTCTTCAAATTTTGTTTTTGATACAATAAATCTTTATGAAAATGACTAACCCATTATGCGAATATAGTTTTGGGGCATTTTTTTTTCTTTTTTTTGTGAATTGGTGCAAATTTTGGGAAATGTCTATTACCTAGAGAGTATTTTTGTTGTCATTTACTGAGCCGAGACTAGTTTGACACAAGGCAAAAAGCATGGGACACTCATGAAATCGGTGCCCCAAGTTTACATCCTGGACAAGGTTGTCTGTTTCACCTGTGCGAATGCCCTTGGAAAAAGCATGAATCCATCTGATCTCCTCCTGGGATACAGGAATAGTAGAGCAAACTGGATTCTTTAACCTTGGTTTAACAAACAGTATAGGAGAAGGAAAACTGAATTCAAACCAGCTGTACTCCACTTAAAAATTTACCTTGCATCACATTAATGTCTAAGTATAATAATATCAACAGGATAGTTAAACATGGGAGGCCAGCAGATTTTAATAGACCATAAAGTAGGAAAAAGATTTCTCAATGGAGCTGAAAGGCTTAGTTTTTTAATATTTACAATAAACTCAAACCTTTAGAGCTAGAATGGCCAGGTCAGTAGATAAGGATTTTTTTTTTTTTTTTTTTTTTTTTTTTTTTTTAAGTACTTTTCCTCTTGGATCCATGTGGTAAAAGTGGTTTTCATTTACAGAAGCCAGATTTTTTTGACATACATAAAAAAATAAATATATTTTGTGTTCTTAATAGCATTTCTGTAAATCACATCCATTCTAGTAGCAGTTTTAATAATTTGATACAAGCATATTTTTCTAGACTTTAGATTAAAATTCTTCACTTGTATTTTTTCAGATAAAATTTTACTAATCAGTTCACATCAAGAAGACAAGCTTCCGTCCCCTCCCCCAATTATCTTTCAACTTCTTTCTAAAATTTGGATTAACAACATTAAGCTAATCCTCATATGTTAATCCCTCACTTCTTCCTCTGTAATATCTTACTCATCTGCTTTGGTAATATCAACACTGCCTTTGTACTGTCATTCATAATGTTGCTGCTGCTACTTACAAACTCCTCTAGCCACCACTACTCCAGTCTAACCCCCACCCTGGGTGATTACTCACAAGTGACAAATGGTTCAAATTCTAATGAACAACAGATTTTGTTTTGTAGACTCCTTTATAAATTTGGATCAGAGAACTTGCACACATGGCCTTTTAAGAGAAGTGGGGGTGCTTGAGGGGAGGTGAAGAAACCCCCATTCCATTGCTCTATTTCTTCCTTTAAATATTTGGTTGACTGATGCTGCTTAGGATTTCAGATTGCCCCTCATTCACTCATTTTGCAAGTTATTTACTAAGCAATTAAAAAAATATTTTTTGAGAACCAAAAAATTGTCTTTATGTAAGAGAAAAAAAAAAAAAGGTTGAATGACTAACCACAAACCCCAAATTAACAAATATACTTAAAAAAAAAAAAAAAAAAAAAAAAAAAAAATAATAAGCAGAAATTTTCAAACGGGGAGATGATACGAAGAAAATATATAAAAATAAAGATTAAAATTTTCGTAAAAAGAAAAATCAGATATTAAACAAATACATCAAAATGTTAACTTATTCTAATGATTTCAAGACTTAAAAGAAAGGCTTGCTGAAAAATTCTTGGCACAACTAAGAGAATGACTGAACCATTAAGTATATCTACTTACAGTTTTTCAACACACTTGCCATGATGTTTCATTAAGTTTCTTTAAACTATTTTAAAAAAATAAATTGACTTGGAACTTTTTAACACTGATTATATAAGCTTATAAACAAACCAAATTTATTCATGTTAAAAGATAAAATTGAGCAACTAACCGGTTTCAGTCCTACCTGTTCACAGTTAAACTAGGACAATGATTAAGAAAAATTGGGGAAATAGACTAGGTAATGTAGGAATAAAAAAAATATACATGATGGGGTGGGGGGGTTAAATTGTAATCACATTAAGACCCAATAAACATTCCCTCTGCTTACAGAGGGACAGTTTAAGAGTCAAAATGTATATAGTTTCTAACGCTTTAAGGAGGAAGTCTGAGTGGGACCTGCTTAAGATAGTAAGCAGATCCGCACTCTAAGTTGAGGCACATTCACAGTTATTTATAAAGTGTTCCGCGATAGCAGACCCATATGTGTTGTTGATATGGTCAGCAAAGTAGTTTCCTAGCCATATCTTAGTAGGAACATGCTGCTTGACTCACGCATCCAATCGTTGATCAGTTCACCCGGTGTACTGCAAACCACAAGTACATCTAAAGGAATATATTAAAGCACTGCTAAGTTACGACCTGATGGTAAATCAGTACGTGTACGATACACAACACGTAAATTAGAGGCAAAGTAACACCTCTGTATAGATGCAGAAATCTGATCGGCAAATTGATCACTAATCTCACCCAGCCAGGGTAGTTTGGAATACACAGGACATCTCTGAGCCGACGCAACTTTTGTCTTATGAAAGTGAGCAATCTTATCCCCAATAACAGATTGAACAATGTCTTCAGGGAAGCTATTATTACAAAGTGTCTCAGTGATAAAATCAATTTCACCGACAAGTTTTGACTTGGAGCATATTATTAATGCTCTGTGTACCAAAGACTTGATTAAATTCAATTTATACTTTTTGGGGCAAAATGAATCCCAGCAAACCTGTGAAAGTAGGTTTGCGATAAACACCGGTAAGGAAACAGGAATCATCTTTATACACTAGAACATCAAGAAAAGGAAGTGTGGAATTACTCTCTTTTTCCGCTAGCACGGATATCCCTGACCCTCTCTCGCCACTTTAAACCTGTCTATACATTATATTATCAAAGCTGAACTCAACGGAAGTGGTTGCGAATTCCAATAATTTGACAAACAGAGCCTCCGGAATATCGGGGGGGTAGATGACTTCGGTACAGCATATTGGCGCAAATGTTAATAGTTTCCAAAATGGGAACACAAGTAAAGAGGCTACAGATGTCAAATGAGCACATAAATTTGTTCTGAGAACAATAATTCTTAATAAAACCAGCAAATTGAAATGAATCCTTGATGCAATACGTACTGTAATGCCTAAGTACTGGTAGAAATATTCAGTCTGCAGATCTGTTTACTATTTTAAGCAGGTCCCACTCAGACTTCCATCTTAAAGTGTTAGAAACTATATACATATACATCCCTCTGTCAGCATTGGGTCTTAATGTAATTACAATTTAACATTACCCCATCCCCATCATTTTTTTTTCCCCCCCTACATTACATTATTTCCCCAATTTTTCTTAATCATTGTCCTAGTTTAACTGAATAGGTAGGACCAAAACCAGTTAGTTGCTCAATTTTATCTTTTAACATGAATAAATTTGGTTAGTTTATAAGCGTTATAAAATTTTGTACCCCTAGTAAAATATATATATATGAAATTTAAGTTTTTGAAAATCAAATTATCTCCAGAAATAAACTTATTAAATGCATTATGTGGTTTTATTTTGTATAATATACACACGTGCACATATATATGTGCATGCACACACACACTATATATATATATATATATATATATATATATATATATATATATATATATACACACACACACACACACGTGTATAACTGAACAGGTTTTTCGCCCACATGCCTTCAAGGATTCTACGGATAGTCAATATTTGTGAGGTTGTGGATCTATTTCTTCGGAAGCCATTTTGGTTTTTCCTAAGAACGTAGTCAATTCTATGCGATTTCGTAGTAGGGCATTGTATATTTTGGCCGCTATGGATGTAAGTGTTATACCTTGGTAGTTCTTAGCTAATCTGAGTTCACCCTTTTTAGGGAAAGCGAGGATACATCCCTTCACCCATCTGTCTATCGAACAGTGTTGGAGCAGTATGTCATCGAATTGTCTGGTCTTCCATACTTCAAGGGAATTTCATCAAGCCCGGCGGCTTTCCTATTTTAAATTCTTCTGAATACCGAGTTGAGTTCTTCAAGCATAAATGGTCCTAGTTTAATGTCTAATTGCTTACTAACAATTCTGGTGGTTGGTTCATGTGTAACTTTCAGCGGGTTTCCTAGTAGATTCTCGAAATGCTGTTTCCACAGTTTTATTCTTTCTTGTTGGTTTGTAGCTTTCAATTTAGCTTTGGCTGTGTTCTTCCTTCTGCTCACTTCATTTATCGTTTGCCACGCTATCCTAGATTGCCTATCTTCCACTGAGTCTCTAATCTTATCTATCTGATTTTGTATGTATTCTATCTGTTCTTTTAGATATATGCTTGCTAACTCATTCTGTGCCTTTTTTAGTTTCAGGGCATTTGCGTTCGTTGGGTTCTTCCAATTGCATTTGGAGGCTGTTTTCACGTCTGCATTTTTTCCTCTAATCGCCAAAGTCTCCCATGAGACTCTAGATTTAGTTCTAAGTTTTGTTGGTATGTATTTCGCTGCTGCCTTGTAGTGTGCTTGGACGAAATTCTCATATTCGTCATTCGGGGTACGTATTTCTGTCTTCTTCTGTAATGCATCAAATTTGTTTCTCAATGCTAACACATATTTATCTTTAATATCCCTGTTAAGGGCCCAGTCATATTGTTTGGTGGTCGCTTTTTGTGTGGTGTTTCTTTGTAGGCTCAGTCATATTTTTGCTGTGACAATTCTATGATCGGAGGACACACCCTCAAAAGAGGAGTATGCCTCGTAATTTATTGCGCTATTTTTCCATTTCTTGTTTATCAAGACGTAGTCTACCAGTGCTTTAGTGTTGTTTGCATATGTGTAGGTCCATAATTTTCGCTCCCTTTTTTGAAAGTTTGTATTGAGACATGTTAATCTATTTTCTATCGTGAAATCTGTTAGATGTTGTCCATTCCTGATTGACGAGCTGTATAGGCTGTATTTGTGGTTACCGTTTTTCCCGATTTTGGCATTATGTCACTGCCAATGACGAGAACGTTATGTTTCGGAATGTTACACACTAGAGAGGATAGCTCAGCGTAGAAGGCAATGAGTTCAGTTTCTTCACTTATATTGATAGGACTGTAGCAGGAGATGATTGTTGCTCTTGGGTTGCCATTAAAAGTAGCTACCATCATCCTAGGTTGTATTCTCTCAATGCTATTAAGTGATTTTAAAGCTTTTGGTCCTATAAGTATTCCTACACCTCCTACAGTGGCATTGACAGAATTTTTCCACGCTGATACCCAGGCTAGCACCCATCCATTGCCAGTATCATGATATTTAATATCCTTGCTATGTGTGTATCTGTGCTCTTGAATGCATATTATGTCTACATTATGTTCTACAGCCAATGCAGTCAACTCCAGTAGTTGTCCTATTCTATTTAAGGTTCAAATGTTGAATGTCACTATTTGTATATTTTGTTTGCATTTTAGTAATTTTTGTTGTTTGAGCTCTGTAGCTGATTTTTTTTTTCATCAGTGAGGCCATGCCCCTCAGCAGGACATGCCCCTTTTTTACCCGAGCAAAGAGCAATGTGGTTTTTACATGTGGTCATGTGTGGGTCATGGTTATCTTTCGATGACTGTTTTTATTCTTATCCATAGAAGCCAAACTTATAGATGAGCAGCAGTAGTTCCCCAATCGAACTAATTATCCTGACTGTTGAATAGTGAGATTCATACACCCAGGACCAGGTTAGGCAAAGTGTTAGGCCATCAAAGGTTTTATCCACCCCGCCCCCCTTACGTCCACCATGCTGCTTCCCATGGGTATGCATAAAAAAAGGCCCTCTTCTTTTTCATTAAGTTTTAACTTGGTTTAAGTCAAAGACTAATATACTGATACAAGAATTTTTTTTTCTCTTTTTTTTCCTTTTTCCCTTCTCTTCACGTTCTATTTTAGTTCCTACCTTACTTTTGTTTGTTTGTTTTTTTTTTTTTTCCCCCACCGTCTTCTGAAAAATGGCACTAACACGTATTATAGTTCTACATTTTTACTAAAATAGAATTTCACGGTCCAACAGTGAATCTTTTCTTTTAAGATTTATAGACGGCCTATTAGTAAATTGTTCTTTCATTTAACACACATAATAGTATACACCAAAGATTTTTACTATGACAAAATTGAATAAAAATCAAATATGCATTTTTAAATGATAATTTAGCAGAGAACAATATTAATAACCTTTTCGACAAACTTTTCGAAATGGACGTGCTTTCCTTTCTTAGATTCTTTTAATAAATGGTCACGAGTATTATTTTTTATAATTTTACGAGCATTTATATACAACTATTTGACGGACGGGGGGGGGTGTTAGTTTCTACTTTGGTTCGCCTTCTTTTTCTCTTCTTCTATCTTATTTGTCAACTTTACCAAGGCCTTTGATTCCATTCACAGAGGGAAGATAGAACAAATTCTACTAGCATATGGCATACCAAAAGATACCGTCGCAGCAATAACGATTCTCTATAGAAACACCAAAGTGAAAGTACGTTCTCCAGATGGAGACACAGACTACTTCGACATTGTAGCAGGAGTACAGCAAGGAGACACACTAGCCCCATACCTCTTTATCATCTGTCTAGACTACATGCTTAGAACATTGATTGATAAAATCAAAGAAAACGGCTTCGAGCTGACAAAGAAAAGAAGCAGAAGGTATCCTGCAAAAACAATTACTGACCCCGACTACGCCGATGACATAGCAATCTGGCAAATACACCTGCCCAAGCCAAAACTCAACTGCATAGTCTGGAACAAGCTGCCACAGGCATTGGCCTCCATGTCAATGCACACAAAATGGAATACATGTGCTTTAATCAAACAGGCGACATTTCCACACTAGGCGGTAGCTCTCAGAAACTTGTAGACAAGTTCATCTACCGAGGAAGCAGTGTCTCATCAACCGAAAAAGACATCGACAAATGGCTAACAAAGGCATGGACAGCTATCGGTTATATGGAAATCAGACTTGACCGATAAAATGAAACACAGTTTCTTCCAAGCGGCGGTCATGTCGATACTACTATATGGATGCACTACATGGAAGCTAACTAAACAGATGGAGAAAAAGCTTGACAGCAACTACACAAGAATGCTGCGAGCAATTTTGAACAAGTCCTAGAGGCAACACCCTACAAAGCCCCAACTGTACGGTCACCTACCTCCCATCACGAAAACTATCAAAGTTAGACAAACCAGACATGCAGGGACGAGCTCATAAGTGATGTTCTCCTATGGACCCCCTCATATGGCCGAGCAAAAGCAGGACGACCAGTTTGAACCTACATACAACAGCTCTGTGAGGATACGGGATGTAGCCCAGAGGACCTACCAGAAGCGATGAATGATAGGGAGGAGTGGCAAGAGAGTGTCAGAGATATCCGTGCCAGTAGCACGACATGATGATGATGACTGAACAAATCATTCTAAGAAAGTTTTTTAATACATCAGAAAAGTGCTCAAATACTGGCCAGTAAAGCAGTATAAACAAAATAAATGAATATCTATTCACCTCCTCATTACAGTTTCATGTATTAAAAAAAAAAAAAACAAAGAAATAAAATCATATATGAAACTAGTAGAAATGTGACAGTCTTGATGAAGAGGTGAGTAGATATTCATTTATTTTGGGTTATATAAACAATTTTAATCTTCTCGTTATGCCACTAAACTACATCTGGTAGTGATGCTTCATTTGAAGCATCACTACCAGATTTAGTTTAGAAAGTGTGGAGTCACCCTTTCACTGTCAGAGAGGAATCTGTTAGAGTTGCATGTATGGGTCAAATAGATTTCTTTAAACATTAGTATTAGACAGAAATATTTGAAACTATATAACCATGTACAAACAAGTGACTATTATTACTAAACAGAAATAATTATTTGAAACTAAGTAATTGCTAGCAATTTATTCTGAGATAAAAATACTTGGAACCATACATCTTTGTAAATTATTTGTATTAAGAAAAGTTACTATAATTTTTTTACAAATTTTTATTACTGAGTGGAAATAGTAATTTGAAACCTTTGAGAAAGAAATAGACTGAGATTGTTTGATAGATTTTAATAATTGATCAAGGTATTTATTATGCCTTAAAGTTAGGAAGTCACATTCATATTTTTTGTGTAATTATTTCTTAACAGTTTTTGACAGAAAAGTAATGGTAATGATGGAGTTCTCCACACTCCCCAAATCTCTAGAGCTGGAGCCTCACCATTAGATGCAGTTTAGTATTATCTCCAGAACATTCCTTAGTGGAGGGTCTTATAGGGATACAATTAGCATATTATAAGACCCACAGCAGGGCAAAAAAATAGACTGGCTTATCATTAACCCTACAAGGGTGAACATATTGTAAAACCAACAAACCACAATTTAAATGCAGAGTTGGTAGGCTCTAATCACTTCAAAAACTTGTGCTACACAATCTTCTTAACCCCAACTGAAATGATTTTAACTTGAATTAAGTTTTGTAGATATTAGATTTGAAACAGAATTAAAACTTAACTCAAATTAAGAACAGGATTTTCTACAAAAATGAGAAATAATGAGACTTTAGTTATTTAATTTAAAGACTGAATTGAAAAAATCTTGATTAAAATATTTAAAGTGAATACATAGAATCATCCAGAGAATACCATCAAAACAGGAGCCAATTTGTGCAGCAACATCAAGGCAATAATAAGGACAAAAATAATAAAAAATGAAAAAGAATATATCATATTAACCTTCTATTATGTCCATTCCCTTCATTTAACTTCTCTTCTACATAACAAGTTTTGATGATGATTTTCCTTCTATCATTCCTCTCAAGGCACACAACCTAGCTTGTCTGAGAGTTAGGGAGGGAATCTGACTGATAACACAGAATTCTGGAGCCAGATGCTTTAAACCATACCCTCCCCAATTCATCCCTTACATTTGTAAGTCTCAATCAGCAGTTGGAATATCTATCAGTTTCTTCCAGGAGAAATGAATTTGAAGCAAAATCAGGTAGAGCAACAGACCCCCAACTCTAATTCATCTCATGGAATCTAATCTCAAACCAAAAGTTAACATGTTCTTCATTTGATTTTTCTTTTTTTTTTTTTTGGACAATGGATACAAAAAGGAGGTTGTGTGAATGAGGCAGAAAATTAAGAAAAGAAACACAAAGTAAAAAACATTTTCAGTTATTTATTTTGGAACCAAATTCCTTGAAGAAAGGTAATCAAAACACAGTTTTCTATTTTTAAATTTAGGAAGAACTATTTTCTTTGAAAACAGCTGCATGAGGTCTTCCTTGAAGAACTGCACTTATAGAGAGCAGGTATTTTTTAGAGGTGAATTTATTTGGAAAGATTCAATTTTCACTAGCAAAATAATAATAATAATAATGTCTGAAATATCTGCTCTAAATACATTCTTAATGTAAACAATTGAAATAATATAACAATTTAACTTTTATGAAGGAAATGTGACTAGGAATTTAGAGTAGGTCAAAGAAATATCAAACTGTTGGATTTTATCTAAGTTAAAACTTAGGAATTATAAGGGGGCGGTTAAGAGGCCATGGGAAATAGCATGGTGGATGTGAAATATGACTGAAGAACCCATTGCTAGGCCAATGGTGTGCTTCACCTGATGCTGGGGAGATGAACCTCACCGGTCAAGGGGCAGGCTCAAACAGTTCAGTTAGGAAACTACTGCTACTTATCTACAAGTGTGGTGACTACTGATGCATAGATTTTAAGCAACCCTTGGTTGGTATAGCCACAATATACCCACCCCCATGATAAAATGTCAAATCACAATATAAGTCATGGGACCCAGGCAAAAAGTCTGAATGTCATGATCGGCAGGTGCTTTCCTGATAGCCAACATGGGAGACCCAATCATCATCCTGTGAATGTTGGCTATTCTTTTTTCAAGTATACAAATGATGGTCTAAGAAACCACACAAATCAGAGATGCAAACACAAAACATGGACTAAGGGAAACAATCAGCTTGCACTACACAGCAATTTTAGAAGCAACCCTACACTAAGAGGATATAGAAAAAAGAATGATAGAGATCTAGCAAGAATGCACTAGTTTTCAAATAACAAGCCAAAGACTTGCTGACCAAGTTAGGACAATAATAAAGAAAGGTTGATTTTCTGACTTTGAAATACTAGAAATACATCAGAAAACAAATAATGAACAAGACTGTAAAACAATATCAGACACACCAAGTACTGACAAACAAGAACAGTATAACTGTAATTTCTGAAAATAGAAACACAACACCAACACAAGAACAAAAACTAAATTAAAAAAATTTTTAAAGAATTATGAATGAACAAAAGACTACCTTGCCATCACTAAGAAACATAGCATGAAGAACAATCAAGATGGAAACACAAAAAATAAATTAAGTACTAACATATATACCAACAAAAGACATAGCTGAATTAAATGAACTAATCTATGCAGGAGCAAAATTAGTTTGTAAGAAAATCGAGGTTCTCTTAAAGAACATGAACAAAAAAAAAATAAATAAATAAAAATCTGAATGGGAAATTCGACTGGAAATAAGAAAGTTACAAAAACAGACACAAATCAAAGGAAAAACATTGGAACGTTGGGACAAAAAGGAAAAAGGTACATAACAATACAACTTGCAGAAATAAACCAGAAAGTACTGACAAAAGAAGGAAGCTTAAAAAGATATAAACATGGGTAAAACAATACAGACAAAACAGAACATTCTATGAAAGAAAATTCGACCAACAAGTTGGGGGAGATGACACAAAAAACATACCAACAACTGGATCCAAGAGAAGCTGAACAATTTAATTTTAGGGTAAAATATGGCAACCAAGAGAACATAACAGAAACGCCGAATGGATAAGCAACATGGTGAAAGAGTTAGGACTCAAAGGAGGACTGAAAGTGGAAATGCACAGATTTACTGAGAATGATACAAAAAGATACCAAATTGGAAAACGCCAGGCCATGATGGAATATATGGATTCTGGTTCAAGAAATTCACCACCATTCATAACAGGCTATACTCGAGAACCCCACGTATCCAAATGGATGACAAAGGAAGGCTCACATTGATCCAAAAAGACCCCCGTAAAGGAACCGCCCCCAAACAACTACAGACCCATAATGTGCCTACCTATGATGTGGAAAATACCAACATCACAAATAAGGGAAGAGATTTATTTCTTGCAGTGGATTGTTCCCTGAGGAACGGAAATGATGCCGCAAAGGATCCAGAGGCACAGGAGAACTACTCTACATTGACCAGCACATCCTCAACAAGAGCAAGACTGGATTGACTACTAAAAGGCATATGATATGGTCCCACAGATAATAAATTATCAGAAAATGTACAAAATATCAGATGAAGTCATAAACATTATCGAGAAAACCATGAAAACCTGGAGAGTGAAAATGACAGCAAGAGGGAAAAGCTTAGCTGAAGCAAAGATCCAAAGAGGTATATTTCAAGGAGATGCACAATCACCATTATTATCTATAATTGCGATGATGCCACTCAACTGCATACTCAGGAAATGCATGCCCAGATACAAACTAACTAAATTGCCGGAAAAATGAATCACCTAATGTACATTGACAACATCAAACTGTTTGCCAAAATGAAAAAGAATTGGAAACTCTAATACATACAGTCAGAATATAAAGACAGGACATAGGAATGGAATCTGGCATAGAAAAATGCACCATGCTAGTAATGAAAAGCAGCAAATGACACTTTATGGATGGAAAGGAAATTCCAAATAGAGACAAAATTTGAACGCTTGGAGAAAAGGAAACCTACAAATACTTGGTGATATTGGAAGCTGACACCATCAAGCAAGATGGAAAGAAATAAATTAAGAAAGAATATTTTAGGAGAACCAGAAAGTTACTTGAGAAAACTATATAGCAGAAACCTTATCATAAGAATAAATACCTGGGCAATCCCCCTGTGACGTTACCACTTCGGCCCACCATACGTCAACCTTCTCGAACCATTTCACTTCTTTACGGCCAGTGATCAACTAGTGGTTCCGATAGAGGCAACGCACATTTCTTTACCGCTACAAGAACACAATTGAGGGAGCGGGAGGAAAGAGAACAAACGAACAAAACGGTTGGGGTTAACACAAAGTGCAAGACAAGGAGTTATGTAACACTGTATTTCTGATAGCATATATAGACTAACGCTAGCGTGGGTTACTAGCGAAAATTCTACAAAGCAACTGGAATGCCGACTCATCTTGACACGATCTTCTTCACTGGACCCCATCTCGTGCTGACTCGCCTCTCTGCTCCGATGTCCGGTGTCGACTCCCCTTGTCTGTCGTCCCTCGCCAACTGCCCCCGAGCTCCTTTGTCCGACTCTTCTCGCGTCCCGTTACCACTTCCGGACACGGCGAGATCTCAAGTCCAAAACCCTTTGTCTGGTTTCGCGCCAAAACAGACAAAGGAATCGTCTGCTTGGCGGGCCACCTACATAGTGTTACACCCTATAAGATATTTGGAACCCTTGAAGTGGACCAGACAAGAAGTCAAAGTAATGGACCAGAGAACAAGAAAACTAATGACCATGCAGAAGACATTACATCCCAGAGATGACGTTAACAGATTATAAGTGTGAAGGAAAAAAAAAAGAGGAAGAGAACTTACAAGCATTGAAGACATTTTTGACACATCAATACAATGACTTGAAGACTACATATAAAAGCAAGAAGAACGACTGATTACAGCCACCAGAAACAATACTGACAACATGAGGACTAAGAAAATGTCAATAACCAGAAAAAAAAAATGGGAAGAAAAACAACTCTATGAACGTTGTAAGCAACATCTCACACAAAAAAAACATGGACGTAGCTAAGAAAGGGAAACCTTATGAGAGTAAATGAATCTCTCTTGATAGCAGCACTAAACAATGCTAAAAGAATGAATCATATGAAAGCAAGACTAGATAAGACACCACAAAAAGGCAAATGTAGGTTACGTGATGAAAGACACAAAACTATCAATTACATAAGTGAATGCAGCAAATTAGCACAGAAAGAGTATAAGACTAGACATAACTGGGTGGGCAAAGTGATCCATGAAATTTAAATTTGACCACACAAACAAAGGGTATATGCAAAACCCAGCATCTATCCGGGAGAATGACACAAACTCCTCTGGGATTTTGATACACAAACTGATCACTTAATCTCAGCCAGACAACCAGACCTTATAATTATAAACCAAAAAAAAAAAAAAAAAAAAAAAAAAAAAAATACGAAAAGAACTTACAAAATTGTGGACTTTGCTGACTCCACTGTGTA
>CAUZXS010003146.1:0-55000 GCA_963585895.1 Sepioteuthis lessoniana
ACACACACAGACACACAGACACAGACACAGACACACACACACACACACACACACACACACACACACACACACACACACATATATATATATATATATATACATATATATTGTGGATCCTTACCTCCCCATATATATATATAATTGACGGTACACCCGGCATCGCTAAACATGTGGGTAATTCCGCTTTGGACTTGTGAAACGATAAATATGGGGGATGAATATGTGGTATATCATGTACGTTTCATGGGTTTCGTTCGTTACCGTTTTGGTAAGGCAAAGAATGTTTGGTCGGATATATCTTCGGAATACTCAATCAATTCGTTTTCTACCAATGTTGTGTGTTTTAGATCCAGACATCAGATCAATCGCTTATCGGAGTCGCCAGTTGATGAGTAACGGATGAGACCGCACAATTAAAAAGTAAAAAAGTCGACGTTATCAAACAGAGAACAAACAAAAGAAAAAATTGTCATCAACAATGGTACAAACATGTACCCTTCTTAGAGATGGGGGGAGGGTTAAATCAGAAACCCGGTTCACAAAGTATCAGTCAGGCTTTTCAATTTTTGCTGTCTATAGCCTGGCGTAAGGCAATATTAATGGCGGTTATATTTTGCTTTCTCCCAGTCCTTGTGATTATTTTGCAATGTTGTTATACGACAGACTTTTTTCACTTTATATACCCAGGGTAGTCTGGTAGAAGACCAAGATGTGGAATCTAGTAGTCACCTTTTTCTACTGACAAATTATTTCGAGGTTTCTCGATCTCTCTTCAATAGTCGTGTTTTATTAATTCACTTCGTTTTTTCTACACCCAGGGTAGTCTCGTAAAAGGTTGCGTCTCAGAGCCATGGGGAATTCAACTCGCGAAGCTAAAAAATATCAATCTTCTAATTCAGTTTCCAACAATCAATTCCGTCTACCAATGCTTGTCACCCACTTCCCATCCATTCTACTTTTACTTTTACCATATATATATATATATATATATATATATATATATATATATATATATATATATTGTCATTTTCTTTTTGGTCAAAACAACATTTTTTCGATTCATTCTATCTGAATCTATTTTCGTTAATTTCCATTTTTTTCCGATGCACTAACTTCATTCTTTTAAAATTCAGCGCAGTTAATTTTGATTCTTTTTTATGGTCTATAAATTTCCTTTACTGACCTCTGACCTATAACTTCAGCCCCCCCTTATATATATATATATATATATATATATATATATATATATATATATGGGGAAGTTAACATCCACTATGCTATTTCTATTTGTCTTTTTTGAATTTTATTTTTACATATTTGGAATATAATTTTTAAAATTTGTAATTTATTTATTTATTTTTAGTTAAATATTCAAATCAAAATATTTAAATCAAAATATCTCTTCGTGATAAATATCCTTTAAAATTAACCGAATTTGAATTAGACCTAGAACAAAAACAAACTTTTTCTATGTGGGAGTGCTAAAACATTCTTTGCCTTACCAAAACGGTAACGAACGAAACCCATGAAACGTACATGATATACCACATATTCATCCCCCATATTTATCGTTTCACAAGTTGTTTTTTTTTTTAACTTTTAAAATTAAAAAAATAACATTAAAAGGTCAAAAGAATTCCCTCTTGGTTAAGCCGAAGACTTTTCGGTTCTTCCTCTTAATATTAGTCGTTAAACATTTCCTTTGTAATAAGAAAAAAAAGCTATTTGTTGTTGGAAAAATTCTTGTTTCTCGTCAAATTTCGGATGTTATTCTGTATTTGTTTACATTTATTAGATTGTCCTTTTCAAAATAACCAACACTTAAAGTTTAGGTTATTTTGTTTAATGGTATATCAACTCTTGAGGGTTATTCAAAGCTTATACATTCATGATTTGTAAGGGATTAGTTTTTACCTAGTTTATCTTTAAATGAGGTTGAGTTAATATTTTGCGTATAAATAGTCTCAGGCAATTATATTATTTGCATGCACTTATATCGGGGAAGGAGTAGCGTCCTCCCCTACACCGCGCAGTAGTAGCTTCAAATACCGACTACTATATGGCTTCGATTATTGCTCTCTAACTCAACTAAATCGATTAAATATTAATCATGTGTTTACACACAGTAAAGTGGTTTCAAGTATTGCTGTTTAACACTAATAATTCTACTCAACATTATTCATTTATTGGTACACATCTAAATGGTTTTTGCCCTGTCAGCTGGGGCTGTAGAATACACCGACTGTTTCTCTGCAGAGGGCTAAGACTCTCCCAACGAGTGTCCTGGATATGACACAAAAATCTTATAGTGAAGCTCCAGTAATGCTTGTACTTTGGGGAATGCAGAGTATCCTTCATAGCCATTACTCGCGGGTTCACTCTGGCCCAGAGTGGTAACAACTGATAGGGTCAAATAGAACTAAACTGTGTACTGAATTGTTTGAAACAGAGCGGTTTTTGACATTTAAACTGAGTACTCATGCTAAACTGAATTGTTTGAAATAGATCTGTTTATATGTCTAAAATTGGCATTAATAACCTACAATGGTTGATGTGTTAGAAAACCAAACCAAACCAAACCAAACCAAACCAAAACCAAACCTTTAAATTCAATTTGATCTTAATCATTTGTTTGCACACTGTTAAATGGTTTCAACTATAGTAAAGGATTAAATATTTCTTTACAGACATTACAGACTCTGGGTGAAAGTGGACTTTGGAGTAATGGCAATGATGAGGGAATCTACAATCTCCAAAGATCCAAGACTGGAACCTTACCATGACATAGCTAAGTGTCATATCTAGGACATTCGTCGTGTGGGTTTAACCCTGTGCAGAGATGCAGTCGACGTATTTCACAGCTCCAGCCAACTAGCCTATCATTCCCAATAATACCTACTAATCAATTAAATAACATTACGACAATGGTCATCTTCATAGGAAATAGAATAAGTGATTCAAGTTCAAATCCTGGACAAGAGTATTTACTGTTAATTTGCACTTGGGAAAGCCATGAATCCATACATTCTTCCCCTATTTATGGGTAAATATCAAGACAGACAGGGTTCTTTTGTCTTGTTTAGGCAACCAGTCTAGGAGAAGGAAAACTCTGAATTCAAACCAGCTGTACTCCGCTAAAAACTGACCTTTTGTCAAATTATGCTTGTGGAGGATGGTCTTGTGTCTTAAAATGAATTTTGGATTTTTTTGTGAATATGCTATTGCATTCGATATAAAAAAATGATATTTGTTAAATTGCAAAAGAAATAATTTAAATGCAAGCAGTCCAAAGAGGTGTGAAAGTGCACTATAAACACATATTGAACACACAGATCTGTTGGCGAATCATTGAATTTGCCTAAACTTATTCTGAAGAGATTAGTGAGAGGCATTTAAATATGTACTTGGTTATAACAAAATAACTAAGGAAATGCGTTTCTTTCTTTCTTTCTTTCTTTCTTTTTGATGTAGTTTTTTTGTTCGATACCCTAACGCATATAGTCTGACGCCGGCCAGGCATACATCCGTCTGTAGTGTTTAGAGGACACTTTAATTATGCTATGTCCAATGCACAAGTTTACCTCGGCTGACAGGTGTCTACACGAGACAACACGACCACTTAAAGGTGTCAGTAAAGTAATCCAGCCGAAAATCTAACCCACTCAATGACCGTGCACAGGTCAACCAGTGCTCTTCCTATCTATCTATCTATCTATCTATCTATCTATCTATCTATCTATCTCAGTCTATTCCTATCTATCTATCTATCTATCTATCTATCTATCTATCTATCTATCTATCTCAGTCTATTCCTATCTATCTATCTATCTATCTATCTATCTATCTATCTATCTATCTATCTATCTATCTATCTACGTATCTATCTATCTATCTCAGTCTATTCCTATCTATCTATCTATCTATCTATCTATCTATCTATCTATCTATCTCAGTCTATTCATATCTATCTATCTATCTATCTATCTATCTATCTATCTATCTCAGTCTATTCCTATCTATCTATCTATCTATATATTATATATGACATCTATCTATCTATCTATCTATCTATCTATCTATCTATCTATCTATCTATCTATCTATCTATCTATCTATCTATCTATCTATCCCAGTCTATTCATATCTATCTATCTATCTATTTCAGTCTATTCCTATCTATCTATCTATCTATCTATCTATCTATCTATCTATCTATCTATCTATCTATCTCAGTCTATTCCTATCTATCTATCTATCTATCTATCTATCTATCTATCTATCTATCTATCTATCTCAGTCTATTCCTATCTATCTATCTATCTATCTATCTATCTATCTCAGTCTATTCCTATCTATCTCAGTCTATCTACCTATCTATCTTCGCGTTACATTGGTTTCCGAGTTCAGGTAACTGCTGCTTTAGGTAAGTAATTAGAATCTTCTTCTAAACTGGTTGGCGCTATATAGTCTTCTCTTGGGGGGGGGTTAATGTGTTATTTAAAATATCGATACATTAACATTTTAAAAACTTTATATTCTACTATTCTTTTTGTTTTGTTTTGTTTTTTTTATTTTACTTTTCTTTCCCAAAGTGATTTAGAATCTTGATAAATAATCTCTATTTAATCGCAGTTTTGTACTTGTGGGATTTCTCTTTCGTCTGACCCACTACCCACCACCTTCGCTGGCCATATTTATATTATGTAAAGTCTTTATGATTTTTCTGTAAACGGTTCGTATTCATCATTAAGCATATGTGTGGAGCTTTTTACGAAATGTCAGACGCTACTTATCTGCATTTTAAAGTAGATATTTATGCACCTAGGCATCGTGGGTCATGCAAGTCCACAAAAGGAATGACCTTAGATGGCAAGGTCAAAGTACGCCATCATGTGATTGATCTTTAAACAACTACGTTCATACGAACACCTGTCTCTCTACTGTCCACCCTGGATGGCATATTAGATTTCCGACACAAACCAACCATATCATTTATAATTACATTAAATGAATATATAATCAGGTACATCTTAATGCTATATAGAGGAATACATAATTATATATATGGTATACTATATAAATGAATATATAATATATATCCTAATATGAAAATAATAGTAATAATAATAATAATAATAATAATAATAATAGTAATAATAATAATATAGGAGAAGATTAAACATGACTGGGTAGGGAACGTAATCAACTGAGAATTGTGCAACAAGTTTAAATTTGACCATTTTGGCAGATAGTATATGCACAAACCAGAATGAAACGCACAAAACTGGTATTTTGAGATATAAACAGATTACCTAATTCCCGCAAGAAGACCAGACCAACTGATAGTTAAAAAAAAATAAAGAAAAGAAAAAAGGGGTCCTGCCGAATAGTGAACTTTGCCATCCCAGCCGACCACTGAGTGAAAATCAAAGAAAACGAAAAAGAGACAAATATTTGCGTGAGAATTAAAAAAAAAGGTATGGAACATGAAAGTGACGGTGATACCAGTTGTAATTCGAGCTCTTGGAACAATCCCTAAAGTCTTAGTAAAAGGACTAGGGGAGTTGAAAATGGGTGGACGAGCGGAGACTATCCAGTTAAAGACCATCAACTAAAACTGGTGTGAAAAACTCGCAAGGAATAATAATAATAATAATAATAATAATAATAATAAATGGATGACAAAAAGAAAGACCACCCTGATCCAAAAAGACCCCCAAAAGGAACCGCTCCCAACAACTACAAACCCATAACGTGCCTACCGATGATGTGAAAAATATTAACGGCCCAAATCAGGGAGGAGATTTACGATTCGCTAATAAACCTCATACTGTTCTCTGAAGGATAGAAAGGATGCTGCAAGTGGACCAGAAGTACAAGAGATCTATTATACATTGATCAACACACCCTCAAGGATAGCAAAATGAGACGAAAAAGTCTAGCTATGGTGTGGATTAACTGCAAAAAGGCATACGGTATAATCCCGCAAACCTAGATAATAGATTGTCTCAAAATGTACAAAATATCCAGCGAAATAATAAAGTTTATTGAAAATACCATAGAATACTGGAGAGTCGAACTGACAGCTGGTGGAAAAGCTTAACTGAGGTGAAAATCCAAAGAGGGACCTTCCAGGGAGATGCAATATCACCATTACTATTTGTAATATGGATGATGCCCCTCAATCGCATACTTAGGAAATGCACAAGCGGATACAAGCTTCATAAATCGCAAGAAAAAAATCAACTACCAAATGTATATGGACGACATCAAATTGTTTGCAAAAAATGAAAAAGAATTTAAAATCCTAATACAGGCAGTGAGGATATACAGTTGTTGGGTCTCCATTTGTAGGAGTCATGGGCAGAGCTTCCGACAATCACGTGACCATTGGTCATCTCACATTTCGAGAAGCGAGTTCTATATCTTTTTGGTGGGAGACATCAGTCGGAGAGGACTCCTCTCTTTCGTCTCTGCTTTCTCGTGTAACGCGTACGTGCAAATTATCTTGTGTGAACCTTTTCCCTACCCCAGAAGAAATGTAACTTTTTGACCGCTGCTCTGGTTCTGTGGAATAGCTTTTGTACCCTTTTTAATAGTTTGGGGCACTTTGTCATGTTTTCTGATTATATGTACTAAATATGTATATAAAATACATGTCGTTGTAGTCTAAATGAACTTTGTTTTTCCTTACCCAATATTATGTGTTAGGTTAACATTTTGAAAGCATAACGCATTACTGGTGGTAGTCTCAACGAATACTACACGTCTATAATTCCTATACCGTCGAGATATAGGGATAGAATTTGACATAGAAAAATGTACCATGCTAATAATGAAAAGCGGAAAACGACATGTGACGAAAGGAATAGATCTACCGAATCAAGATAAAGTCTGAACGCTCAGAGAAATGAAAATGTACAAATACTTGGTATTTTTGGAAGGGGACACCATCAAAGAAGCAGAGATAAAAGAAAAAAAAAAATTAAAAAAAAGAATACCTCAGGAGAATGAGAAAACTACTCGAAACCAAGCTTTATGGCAAAAACTTCATCAAAAGGATTAATACCTGGGCTGTCCCCCTCGTAAGATACTCGGTACCGTTCTTAAAGTGGACCAGAGAAGAATTTTCACTAATGGACAAGAGAACAAGAAAACTCATGACGATGCATATGGCCTTACATCCCAGAGATGACGTAGATAAACTGTATGTGTCAAGAAAAGATAGCGTTGATGTATCGATATAACGACTAGAAGACTACATAAAAAAGCGTGGAGAAAGACTGATTTTAGCAACCAGAAAAATACAGACAATACAAGCATCCACAGAACAAAAGTAACCAGAAAGCAAAAATGGGACGAAAACAACTGTACGACTATTTCAAGCGACAAACAAGCGAAATCTCACAAAAGAAAACTTATAGATGGCTAAGAAAGGGGAACCTTGAGAGAGAAACTGAGTATCTTCTGATAGCAGCACAAAACAACACCATTAGGACAAAGTAAGTAAAAGCAAGAATAGACCAGATGCAACAAAATAGCTGATGTAGTTTATGTTGTGACAGAGACGAAACTATCAATCACACAATAAGCGTATGCAGTAAATTAAAGCAAAGAGAGTATAAGACTAGACACGACTGGATGGGGAAGGTGATCCCCTGGGAATCGTGTCAGAAGTTTAAATTTGACCATGCTAGCAGAGAGAATATGCACTAACCGGAATCCGCCATGGAGAATGAGACGCACAAAGTTCTCTGGGATTTTGAGATACAGACCTAGTGATAATCAACAAAAAAAAAAAAAAAAAAAAAAGAAAAGAAAAAAAAGAAAAAAAAGAAAAAAAAAAGGAATCTGCCGAATTGTGGTCTTTGCTGTTCCGGCAGACCAAAGAGAAAGTGAAAAGAAGGATAAGTACCTGGAATTCACTCGGGAATTGAAAAAACAATGGAACATGAAAGTGACAGTGATACCAATAGTAACTGGTGCGGTCAGTACGGTCACCAAAAGATTGGTACAGGGGCTGGGGGACTTGGAAATAAGGGGACGATTGGAAAATATCCAAACTACCGCATTATTGAGATCGACCAGAATACTGAGAAGAGTTCTGGAGACTTGAGGAGACTTGCTATCACTCAAACTCCTGTGAAAGACTATCAGCTATCGCAGGTGTGAAAAACTCTCAAAAGAATAAAATGATGATAATAATAAAGAAAGAAACAGAAAAGGTTGACAAGTATTTGGACCTTGCTGGAGAGCTGAAAAAACAATGGAACATCAAGGTGATAGTGATCCCAATGATATATGCACACAATCAAAAGCCCTTAATGGCTTTAAAAAGAGATATTTGGCATAGGAAATCAGAGGAGGAAAAGATAATATACATCTGTCTGAAGTTTTGAGGTGATGTCTGATGTGTATTATTTTGGTTGTGATTTTTCCGACTTTTGTCCTCGTCCTTAATATGGTTTGTTGAAACACAACGTTTCAGCTGCTGTATCATCTGGCCTTCCTCAGAGGAAGGAGGTGCACGTGGAGTAATGGTTATCGTCGTAGGAATTGGACACGGCGACACGAGTTCAAAACCTGGACGAGACTGATTGCATTTCACATAGCACTAATACCCTTGGGAAAGGTATGAATCCAATTATTCTCCCGCCAGCTATGGGTAAATAGTAGGGCGGACTAGGTTCTTCAGCCTTGGTGAAGCAACTAGTCTAGCAGAAGGAAAACTCTGAATTCAAACCTGTTGAACTTCGCTTAAAAATTGACCGTGTGTCATATCCTGCCCGAGCGGAGGGGTTGGTAAATAGGATCTGGCCTTCCTCAGGTTGAATCATTTCTATACCCAGATAAACAAGGGACATCTGAGGAAGGCCGGAGGTTACAATAAAGATTAGGACGGCAGTTCGAAAAAATCACAACCAAGGTTATATACAGACGACAACATTGTTGAAAACAGTTTTAATACAATTTCCTACAGATCTGAAAATCTGAGGCCTTATCAGAGTACTGAAAAACAAACACCAACAAAAATAGGAAGATAACAATGATGTCAATTAATGTTGGATCCTTTGGAACAATCTAGAAGAAACTGGAAAAAATGCTGTGCGAAATGGAGATCAGAGAAATAATCAATACTATCTAGACCATGTAACTTTGAGACCAGTTAGAATACTAAGAAGAGTCCTGCGTATCAGAGGCGCCACTTGAAATTAAATGAAAACTACGAAGTAAAGCGACTGAAAAAATACAAAGATTAAAATAGTAAATAAAGTTGGCAACCGTACTCGAGTTTGACCCGAAGGCTCCCTTTTCGATAGCTACTACTCCGAGGTGTAGGGGAGGGCGCTACTCCTTTCCCTGGATTGCTCCACTTTACCCTTGATATGTACCTTATATTGCTGAGTGTTAAGCAAGGAGGTATCAAGTACCATTTTTTAAGTCTTTGGTATGACCCGACCTGGGATTGAACCCAGATCTCCCGGACTTTAAAGTAATAATAATAATAAAACTGAAAGATTGTGAAAAGAAGGATAAGTACCTCGACCTTGCTAGGGAATTGAAAAAACTATGGAATATGCAGGTGACAAGTATACCAATTGTGATTGTTGCGTTTGGAACAGTAACTAAAAGATTATTAAAGGGACTGGAGGACTCGGAAGTTGGCGAGCAAGTGGAGACCATCCAAATACATTATTGAGAAAGGCCAGAATACTGAGAAGAGTCCTGGAGACTTGAGGAGACTTGATGATGTGAAAAACTCTAATGAGTAAATAATAATGTGCAAGAAATTTGACCATACGAACAAATGGTATATGACACACACACCCTCCTATGTGACTTTGACATACAAACGGATCATCTAATCTCGGCCAGAAGACTAGACCTTATAGTAATCAACAACAACAACAAAAAAAAGAGAACTTGCAAAATTGTGGACTTTGCTGTCCCAGCAGATCACAGAATAAAACTGAAAGAAAGTGAAAAGAAGGATAAGTACCTCGACCTTGCAATGGAATTTAAAAAAAACTATGGAACTTGAAGGTGAAGATTATACCAATTGTGATTGGTGCTTTTGGTACAGTTACCAAAGGATTATTAAAGAGACTTGAGGACTTGGTGGTTGGAGGACGAGTGGAGATCATCCAAACTACTACAGCATTATTGAAAACGGCTAGACTACTGAGAAGAGTCCTGGAGACTTGTGGAGACTTGTCACTCAAACCTCAGTGAAAGCCCATCAGCTAACGCTGATTTGAAAAACTCTCAAGGAGTAAATTATGATAATACTTGACCTAGTGATAATCAACTTGAAAAAACCCTGCTGAATTGTTAACTTTGCCGTCCTGGCAGACCACATTGTAAAATTGAAAGGAAGCGAAAAGAGAGATAAATACCTGGACCTTGCAAAGGAATTGAAAAAGCTATGGAACATGAAAATGATTGTGATACCAATTGTAATTGGTGCGCTCGGTGCATTCACCAAAAGATTAGTGCAGGGCCTGGAGGACTTGAAAATAAGAGGACCAGTTGAGACAATCCAAACTATAGTTTTATTAAGATCGGCCAGAATACTAAGAAGAGTCCTGGAGATTTGAGGAGACTTGCTATAGCTCAAAGTCCTGTGTGAAACCATCAGCTAACGCTGGTGTGGAAAACTCTCAAAAGAGTAAAATATAAAACTAAATTGGTAGAAAAACCAGTAAATCGCTCAATATGAAATACCCCTCCATCATGCATATCTATATATAACCGTTATTCAGCAAAAAAAAGCACATCATAGAAATGAATCGCAGATCCTAAGAAAATAAGTCAATTTTCAGTCCAATTCGCAATTGAAAGAGAGTTTTGTGGGGCCCATTCCTTTTTTAATCATCCATATTCTCGGTAAAACAAAAAATACTGGTTAGAGTCCTTCACTCCTTCCTAAATATAAGTATTAATATCATCCTGGACGAAAACTCTCATGTTTAGGGGTCTTCTATTGCATAATGCAAATTCATTCAAACTATTTTTGACTGAAAATAATGTAATTTATTTTCTTTTTATACGTAGGTTTGGTTTCGGTACTTTGTTTTTTTAATGGCATATCAACCTTGTGGGGTAATTTAATGCCAAAGATATCCTTGTAGAAGAACAGCAGTAGTACTAATAAATCAATAACTGGTAGGATAAGATTTAATTTAGTTTCTTTGTTTAATGGCATATCAACCTTCATTGGATATTCAATGCCCAAGCCATCCTGGTAGAAGAACAGTAGTGGTACTATTTAACCTATAGCTTGGGAAATAAGGGAGTTCATACCTTTTCCAAGGGTATATGTCCAAAAGCGAAAACAATAGAGCGACTGGATTTCGAACTCACTTACTATGATATTGCAATCTAGTACGTGAGTCACTACGCTACTGGGAGGGGGTGTCCTCGTGGTGTAATGGTTAAAGCGATGGACTGCGGAATCGTAGTAAGCGAATTTGTACTCCAGTCGCGCTATTACGTTCACTTTCGGGCAAATACCCTAGGGAAAGGTATGAACCCCTTATCCTCCCAGCTATGGGTTAAATAGTACCACTACTGTTCTTCTAGGAGAATGGCTGTGGCATTAAATAACCTACAAAGAGTTGATATGCCATTAAACAAAGAAACCAAACCAAACCAATATTCACTTCCAGGCAAATACCCTTGGGAAAGGTATGAACCCCCTTATCCTCCCAGCTATGGGTTAAATAGTACCACGACTGTTCTTCTATGAGAATGGCTTTGGCATTAAATAACATACAAAGGTTGATATACCCCTTGTATATATAGATACGTCACGAAATCCATAGATAGAAAATGAAAGAAAGCGTTTATTTTACGTATCATCTGTTTATTTTTCAACATTATCTACTTTGTTATTACTAGTAACCGATGAATATTAATCCCATTGCGAAAATTATGTGTAAGTCTATAGATATTGACCCATTCGCCAATGGTTCAGGAGACTGGGGTTCAATCCCTGGTCGAGTCATACCAAAGAGTCAAAAAATGGTACTTGATGCCTCCCGGTTTAACACAGCATTATAAGGTATATATCAAGGGTAAGTGGAGCAATCTAGGTAAAGGAGTAGCACACTTTGACGTGGTAGCTATTGAAAAGGAAGCCTTCAGGTCGCCCTCATCTACGATCCACCATTAAACTATTATACAAGGTCCGTCAAAATGATCTCTTAACTTTGGAACGTAAATAAGAAAAAAAAAATGCTTCATAGATCCTATTTAGAATTTAATTTTATCGAAATATCGAAATATCGAAATTTTGCCATTTACTTTTTTCAGTGTCATCATTTTGTTTTAAAGATTATATAGTCCAAATGTTTACCCCCAACCAACCAACCGACCCACAAGTTATCCTATTTACCAACCCCTTCACTCGGGCAGGATATGACACAAGGTCAATTTTTTTTAAGCGGAGTTTAACAGGTTTGAATTCAGAGTTTTTCCTTCTCCTAGACTAGTTGCCTCACCAAGGCTGAAGAACCTAGTCTGTCCTACTATTTACCCATAGCTGGAGGGAGAATAATTGGATTCATACCTTTCCCAAGGGTATTAGTGCTATGTGAAATGCAATCAGTCTCGTCCAGGATTTGAACTCGAATCGCCGTGTCCATTTCCAACGACGATAACCAGTACACCACGGGCACCTCTCTTGAAGTAGCACTCCGAAGTTCTTTTGTGTTCACTTAGTGATTTTATATCATAATAAAATCTTTCCACTCGTCAGTTGTCGGCAGCCTACGATTCGGGTATACCAAGAGGAGGTAGTAACAAGGGAATAGCTCTTTCAGAAAAAGACTTGTCAGGAATTCTTTCGTATTGACGTACTTAAAAATGCTTCCGGAATAACCCACGTGTTGTAATGATATTCACAATTTTTCAAAATAACCTTCAGTCATTAATTCCCGATGTTTACCATCCTGCATTATAATGGCAACTGAAATGGCATAGACATACCACCCCATTTACTCACCCATACAAGGGAGGTGTGCTCGTGGTGTTATGGTTAAAGCGATGGATTGCGGAATCGTAGAAAACGAGCTCGTATTCGCGCTATTACATTCCCTTTCAGACAAATACCCTTGGGAAAGGTATGAACCCCTTTATCCTCCCAGCTATGGGTACCACTACTGTTCTTCTAGGAGAATAGCTTTAGCATTAAATAACCTACAAAGGTTGATATGCCATTAAACAAAGAAACCAAACCATCACCCATACTAGTACATGCGCAGCAGAAATTTTAAATATGGGAAATCATGCTGCGGATCCTGTATAATTAATATTTACCCATAAGACTCTTGTAGCCTCTTTGTAGAGAATAGGACCGCAGCCACACCTCATCACTGATAATGCTACGATTTCCACATCCCTGATTTCGATTTCAGAGACTTTTCCTTCCCTTAGAGAATCTAGTAGGTCGTGCTGTATTATATGTAGTTGGAAAGAGAAGTGATAGAGTCAAGCCTTCCTCAAAGAAATTAACCCAAACTAAAATGATTATAGAAATATTTGATTCTGGGCTTGCATTAGAGTATATACGCATATACGTTTTTATGTATATGTGCTACGTTCTTTTATGATATTGAGAGAGAGAGAGAGAGAGAGAGAGAGAGAGAGAGATCTATATAAATTTTAAATTCTCAGGCGGGAGTAAAGGGGATCAAAAAACAATAGTGTTAGAAACATTAAGAAAACAGAAAAGAGTGTTCCGATATATATATATATATATATATACACAAAAGAGTGTTCCGATATATATATATACATTCCGATATATATATATATATATATATATATATAGGCAGCATTTCTTCGTTAATGCAAATTTCATTAAACATAATAGACATTTTATGCCTACATATTTTCTTCTGGATCCGTTCGAATTCCCATATTACCTTTATCGTATTCGGGGGGAATTGATTTAGGTATTGTCCATAGTTGTATGTATCCCTAGTACTTTCTGCCCGACTTTGGGCTATCATCAGGGGAGAATCTGTTACAAAAGTGATGTAACTTTTGTTTTAGCAAATTACTACTGTGTAAGGACGTCTTTGCTGTTGGAGATTATGGCGCTTGCTTTTAAATGTAATTCTGTAAATAGTGCCAGTAGCTAAAGACATTTAAGTACGTTAGCACTGGTTTGAAAATTAATTCTATTAAGTGCTGGTTGCAGGTTTCTAATATATAGTGCTTCGAGAATCTGAAGTTTTTGTTTATCATTTTGATCTTCGAGTATTGTTGTGTTGTCGGTGAGAATTTTTCGTAGTTGTGTTGTTGGGCATGAATGTTTTTTTAAATGCTGTGCTATTGAACTTGTGTCAGAAAGGTGCATTGTAAGTCTCCTCGACAGGGTAGTTGAGGTTAAACCAACATATATATTATTATTATCAGAGATACAATCTCCTAGGGGACATTTAAATTTATATATAACGTTGGTTTTTTGCAACACCCCAATCGAGGGAGAGGAGTTATTTCTAATGACCAAATTCGAGGTTTTAAACTTATTATAATATATAATAAGTTTTATTTTTTTATTAGGATCAGTGGGGAGTATGTTTTTGTGAATCAATGTTTTCATTATTTTTTCATCGGATTTATAATTGTAGTGCATTTGGTTACGATAAAAAAGTTTGATATATGTTTGTTGACTGGATGGAGTAGTACACTGTTTATTTTGTTGGTTAACATTTTTGATCATACGTTTAATTTGTTCATCAACAATATAGTTAGGAAATCCATTATCGATGAGAGCCTGTTTTATGTTTTTTACCTCTTTATAAAATATTGTTTTGGAGGAGGAGATTAGTTTGGCACGGGATATTACATTACGAATAATTGCTTTTTTATATCTGAAGGGGCATTCACTTTTAAAGTTGAGGGTACAGGAGTTATTACTAGAGGGTTTTTTTGTAGGTGGAGGTAGTGAAGTTATTATTGTTGTTAGTATCAATGAGAACATCTAAAAAGGAAATTTTATTGTTTTTGTTTAGTTCATGAGTAAAGTTAAGAACTGAATTGTTTTGGAAGGTATCTTGTAGTATGTTGATTTCGTTAATATTATTAGTAAGAATAAGAATATCATCAACATATCTTAGGTATATTGGAGGTTTTTTTATGCTATTAAAAATTCTATTTTCGAGATCTGACATGTAGAAATCACTGAAAATGGGGCCCAGGACAGACCCCATAGAGACACCATCTGTCTGAACGTAAATATTTTCAAGATGATCATAAAATGGAACTTCAGTAGTGCATGTTAGGAGTAGTTTTCGAAGTATATTCGGGTTGATTTTAAGAGGAGGGAGAGATGGGTTATTATAAATATTATTTATAATAATATCAATTGTTTCATTAACAGGTACGTTAGTAAATAAATTTTCAGTGATTAAGTTAAATTAAATTAAAAATTTAGAAAATCATATTTAGATAAAAAAAATTAATTAAAAAATAAAATAAAATAAAATAAATAAAGTTTAATATTTCTATTTATTTTCCTAAATGTGAAAGTTCCGAAGATAGAATGAATGAATGAATGACCGAGAGCAACATAAAGCCACCCCCAAACGCACACATACTAATTCATTTGTAAAAGTATCTAGACATTTAGAAATGAATAATTCGAATAGTCTTTCAAAAGTATCAAAAATAAAATTGTATTTACTCCGATATGAATGAACAATGAATTAAACGTTAATTTTCTTTCTTTTAAATTTTCTTTATTTTATTTGTATAAAAAATTTCTATTCCAAATCCGTTAATTTTTGGTCACTTCTTTCAAAAATTGTTTTTTTAAAGTTATATGCCCCTAATCATGAATATGAAAAAAGAACCAATGGGTTTATAAGTCTGTTTATAATGCATCTCAAATAGCTGCTAATATCAGCAGAACTTGGGATTCACTAAGAATCCAGGAAACCTGACAAGACTTGCTGTTACACTGACTTCAGTGAGAAACCACCAGTTAAAACTGGTGTGAAAAACTCATAAAGAGTGAACAGGGAGAAAGTAAAAGAAATCAATAACTGGTAGGATAAGATTTAATTTAGTTTCTTTGTTTAATGGCATATCAACCTTCATTGGATATTCAGTGCCAAAGCCATCCTGGTAGAAGAACAGTAGTGGTACTATTTAACCTAATAAATAACCTGGGAAATAAGGGAGTTCATACCTTTTCCAAGGGCATATGTCCGAAAGTGAAAACAATAGAGCGACTGGATTTCGAACTCACTTACTATGATATTGCAATCTAGTACGTGAGTCACTACGCTACTGAGAGAGAAAATAAAAGAAAGCGAAAACTTGGATAACTCTTGAATCTTGCTTTAGGACTGAAAAAAATTGTGGAACATGAAGGTATCATTTGTATTTAGAGTTTTTGGAACGGATTGTGTGTGTGTGTGTGTGTGTGTGTGTGTGTGTGTGTGTGTGTGAGAGAGAGAGAGAGAGAGAGAGAGAGAGAGAGAGAGAGCGAGAGAGAGAGAGAGAGTCCTACCACCTTTTAGTGACAAATAACAATGACAAAACTTATACTTCCGGTTTCTTAAAAATCAAAAAACAAATTATAACCGACCCCTAGATGGTACACTCATAGATTTTGCTCCTCTGGATAAGAGCAGACCTGATGTTAAATAATGGGAGTAATGGCTGCAAATGGGGGACTTTACATTTCACAGAGATTCGAAAATGAAGCCTCATCACTGGATACAGTTTACTGTCACAATTTGGACATAGATGTTTTTGTCGAAGAATAAAGTCACAATTAAACAGTAGTAGGAAAATGAACCATGTTTTTGTTTAAGTTTCTATCTTGTAAAATTAAAATTCTAGTTCTATTATTGCTTGTCCTTTTCTTTTTTTTTAAGTAATCGTTAATTAAAAAAACCCAACCTTTTCGTGATAACTATATTTTTGAGAAAAATAATTTTAATTAAGAATGGTTAAATTTAAGAAAAGAAAATAACAATAAAAATATTAATGGTCCCTTTTGATCGTAGCAGTTACAGTGTAAACTGAACTACCAAAAACCCTGAAAAAATTACAACACTAACACGTTTTTTAAGGTTACTCTAAGACTTGGTCACGAATATAAATCTAATGAATTAGTAAACTCAATAAAGTAGTCCTAAATGGACAGCTATCGATAAGCTATCGATCATATGGAAGTCAGACCTGACCGATAAAATGAAACGCAGTTTCTTCCAAGCAGCGGTCGTATCAATACTGCTCTACGGAAACTTTACTTGGACGCTAGCAAAACGGCTGAAGAAAAAGGTAGACGGCAATTACACAAGAATGCTGCGAGCAATATTGTACAAGTCCTGGAGGCAACAGCTTACAAAGCACCAACTATGCGGCCACCTACCTCCCACCACGAAAACTATCCAAGTTAGACGAACCAGACACGCAGGACACTGCTGGAGAAGCAGGGACGAGCTCATTAGTGATGTACTCCGATGGACCCCCACATATGGCCGAGCAAAAGCAGGATGACCTGCTCGAACATACATATAGCAGCTCTGTGAGGATACGGGATGTAGCCCTGAAGACCTGCAAGAGGCGATGAACGATAAGGAGAAGTGGCGAGAGAGAGAGAGAGTCAGGGATATCCGTGCTGGCGGCACGACATGATGATGATGATGATGATTAGTCACGGAAGGTATGCAATGGTACGTACTACAACAGAAGAAATAGACAAAAGAGAAATACATAGATGATATTATTTCCTTACGTACCGAATACAATTGAGTGTGCGTGTGTATTTAGCTAGAAAAAAATCTCTTTTAGACACAGTTTATTAAAGATAACCGACAAAGATGGTGTTTATCATATCCTATTTACCAACCCCTCCGCTCGGGCAGGATATGACACAAGGTCAATTTTTAAGCGGAGTTTAACAGGTTTGAATTCAGAGTTTTCCTTCTCCTAGACTAGTTGCCTCACCAATCTGTCCTACTATTTACCCATAGATGGAGGGAGAATAATTGGATTCATACCTTTCCCAAGGGTATTAGTGCTATGTGAAATGCAATCAGTCTCATCCAGGATTTGAACTCGTATCGTCGTGTCTAATTCCTACGACGATAACCATTACATGTGTTTATAAAGTGTTTGTTAGCAACTCAATTTTTCTTTTTGAAGAATGAATTGCTGGATAAAAACTGTCGAAAGTTTTATTCTATCTTATAAATTCCAAGTACTTTCTACATATAAAAAAAGTCTTTGGGTAATTTTTATTCGACTTTCATAGCTCTTAGTTCCACTTTATTTGCCTGAAAAAACAAACAAAAAGAAAATAAACAAAAAGCAACAAAAGCAAAATCAAAAACAAAACAACAATCCCTCTAAAAATATTCAATGTGTTTGATAATAATATATATTGAGTTAAGCAGTTATAAGTCGGTTTAATATTTAGACGGGTGACCACTTAAGAAACCTAAGAAACCACTGGTACATTATGTAATTTGAGGTCTGTATGCCACTTCTGATCTAAAGTTGAGTAAATACTACTACTACTACTATTACTACTACTACTACTACTACTACTAATAATAATGATAATAACGATAAAATCAACCAGAATACTAAGTAGAGACATTGAGACTTGAGGATACTTGCTGTCACTCAAACATCAGTGAAAAACCATCAGCTATCCCTGGTGCGAAAAACACTCAAAAAAGAATAATAGCCATCAGAAATGATACTGACAACACGATGGACAACAGAATGTCAATAACTAGGAAACAAAAATGGAAAGAAAAACAACTCTATGGGCGTTTTAAACGACTAATAAGCAACATCTCACACGAGAAAACCTGGACTTGACTAAGAAAAGGAAACTTTAAGAGAGAAACAGCATCTCCCCTAATAGCAGTACAAAACAACGCTATAAGGACTATTCATATCAAAGCGAGAATAGATAAGACATGACAAAATAACAAATGCAGGTTATGTAGTGATAGAGTCGAAACCATCAATCACATAATAAGCGAATGCAGCAAATTAGCACAGAAAGAGTATAAGACAAGACACGACTGGGTGAGCAAGGTGATCCACTGGGAGACGTGCAAGAAATTTAAGTTTGACCATACGAACAAATGGTATGTGCACAACCCAGCAGCTGTCCTGGAGAATGATACACATAAACTCCTATGGGACTTTGACATACAGACGGATCACTTAATCTCGGTCCGAAGACCAGACCTTATAATACCCCACCACCAAAAAAAAAAAAAAAGAGTTCTTAGGGTTACCGATATCTCATCGATTGGAAATATAAAAAATGACCTAAGAATTAAACAACAACAACAACAACAACAACAACAATAAAATCTCTGAAAATAAAGGTTTTAGCAAAACTGAATCTTGACCCAAAATTTTGTTTTGATGTACCGTAGATTTTTTTTTCAGCAAAACAAATTTTATTTGCATTATGTATACTCTTGTGAATGAGAACCTTTGATGCAGAAATTTTTTTATCTGTCTGATTTTTATGTGAACAAGAATATAAATGCACAAATCTTCACAATTCTCCTATTTTCTCTTATGTCCGCGCCAGCGTACATTTATATGTGTATGTATGCTTATAAGAAAGCCAATGACAATATTAGAAAGTTATTTCTAGGAGTGTGTGAGTGTCTCTGATTTACTGTTCAAGAGAGAACAAGTGTGTCTATAGAAGATATCTATGTAGGTGTCCATAATAGTGTCAATGAGTGTGTTTTCTTATAAATGCTTACTGAACCGTACAAAAAAAGAAAAAAGAAAAGGAATTAAAAGTAATAATATGCACTGTGCATGGTCTTATCTATGGATATTTACTAAACTTAACCTTGTTTAGAAAGGAGCTGAATAGAGAGGATTAATAGCAATATCTTATTGGATTAACTTGCTGACCATTTCACAGTAATACGCGCCCTATGTCTTGAAAATACTAAGTTCAGGTTATTCGGTACCAACCAACAATAAAGGAAAATCTAGAGATGAAAGAAATTTCCTGAACTATACCACACAATATTGACCAGATAAACATTAATACATGACAAGTATACCATGAAGTGGTCTCTATATCCGTGGGAGGCATAAATTCCATCAATTTCAGTACAAATACGAATGATTAAGCATTTGTCCAAAAATTGACATTTATTGTCAAAAACTCATTTATGAATAAAGAATTGTTTAATTAATGTTCATAAAATTTATGTAATTAAAAAGAAAAATTAAAAAACAAAAACAAAAACAAAAGAAACTAAAAAAAAATCATAAATACTTCCACACGCAAAGCGATGTTTTTTTATTGCTAAATTTTTAAAAGCGTTGTTAACGTAGGAAATTGAATCCGTAATTCAAATTCAAAACCTGAACGAGGCTGTTTACATTACACATTGCACCATTACTCCCGGGAAATATATTAATCAACTTTTCTCCCTCCATCTATGAATAAATGGGTCAGATTGGAGGTGCCCGTGGTGTAATGGTTATCCTCGTAGGGAATGGACACGGCGACACGAATTCAAATCCTGGACGGGACTGATTGCATTTCACATAGCACTAATACCCTTGGGAAAGGTATGAATCCAATTATTCTCCCTCCAGCAATGGATAAATAGTAAGACCGGCTGGGTTCTTCAGCCGGTTAAACCGGTTAAAAGGAGATGCCCGTGGTGTAATGGTTATCCTCGTAGGGAATGGACACGGCGACACGAATTCAAATCCTGGACGGGACTGACTGCATTTCACATAGCACTAATACCCTTGGGAAAGGTATGAATCCAATTATTCTCCCTCCAGCTATGGGTAAATAGTAGGACAAACTGGGTTCTTCAGCCTTGGTGAGGCAACTAGTCTAGGAGAAGGAAAACTCTGAATTCAAACCTGTTAAACTCCGCTTAAAAAATTGACCTTTCGTCATATCCTGCCCGAGCGGAGGGGTCGGGTAAATATGATAAATGGGTCGGATTGGGCTCTTTATCCTTGATATAGCAACTGATCAAGGAAAAGGAAAACTTTGAATTCAGATCAGTTGTAGTCGCAGTAGTCGTAGTCGAGGTCAACCAGAAGGCTCCCTATTCAATAGCTTCTACACCGAGGTGTAGGGGAGAGCGCTACTCCTTTCCCTGGATTGCTCCACTTTACCCTTGATACGTACCTTATATTGCTTAGTGTTAAGCAAGAAGGTATCAAGTCTTTGGGATGACTCGACCTGGGATTTAACCCAGGTTTCGCGGACCACTGGTGAACACTCAACCCACTAGGCCAATGGGTCGGCTTCAAAATCAGTTGTACTCTGTTTAAAAATTGACCTTATGCCACACCCAGCCCGTAATGGTGGGGTTGGATGAATTTATTGTGGAAAAATTCCAGTTGATAATTACAGAAGTAAACGCAGATATAAAAATAAAAGTAAATTCCTTCTTTTAATATAATTTAAGGAAATGATTTTTATATTTATTTACTGAACTCTTGTGCACGAATTGGGCGTGACACGAGGTCAATATTTTAAAGGATAGTTTTAAAAGTTTGTGTTCAAAATTTTTCTTCTCTCTGATTGGTTGCCACACCAAAGTTAAAGAGCTAGTCTGCCCTACTATTTCCACATAGCCTGGGGTAGAATAGTTAAATGAATATCTTTTCCAGGGGTATCTGCGCAATGAGAAATGCGAACTGAATTTGAACTCGGATCATCGATTCTATTATAGCCATTATACCAAAAGTGCCTAATTTTAAGATGCGAGAGAGGGAGGTGCCCGTGTAATGGTTATCGTCGTAGGAAATGAACACGGTGACACGAGTTCAAATCCTAGGCCAGGCTGATTGCAATTCACATAGCAATAATACCCTTGGGAAGGGTATGAATTCAATTATTCTCCCTCCAGCTATGGGTAAATAGTAGGGCAGACTAGGTTCTTCAGCCTTGGTGAGGCAACTAGTCTAGGAGAAGGAATACTCTGAATTCAAACCTGGTAAACTCCGCTTAAAAATTGACCTTGTGTCATATCCTGCCCGAGCGGAGGGGTTGGTAAATATGGCCTAATTTTAATATGCGATATTTCTCTAAGTAAGAAATATCTCTTGAAAGACAGTTCTTATGAAAATTCCTTAAAACCTTTAATGTCATTGAATAGTTTTCTTTATAAAATGTCGATTGTTGTCAATTTTGTTTTAACAAATACGTGGTCTTAAAGTAGTACAGAATAGAGTAGTAGCTAATCTTGCGCCAGTCTTGCTACGGTCGGTCGAGGCCGCCTAATATGCGTTCTGAGGAAGCCTAGCATGCGGGCCTCCTAACTGAAACTGATACTTCTTGGGCTTTCTGTTTTGGTAGGGCTTGGTTTATCGTTTGGCGCCTGAGGCACGCTTTTATAGGGGAATGCCGATAGGGCTCAAGACATTTTTGGGGGCTGCCAAGCGTGTTTGGGCTACGGCCCTTTGCCTGACCCCCACATGAAAAGGCCTTGTGTCAAACTTTAGCACCGTGGGATATTGATTAAATAGCTTTTACAAAATAGAGTAAAAACTTTTTATCAGATCTATGCACACGAATTTGTGCTCTATCCGGAAGAAATATATCTTTATATTAATTTTATTGCTTTGGCTCCGCGAACGAAGATTCAAGAAAACGTTCTTCCTTTGGTGCAGAGATATTTATAACTGATCAGGCCTACGAGAGAGGGAGAACTGAAAAGTTACTGGTTCTGTTGAAGCACAGCGCCGCCTTTTTTTGAACTTTGAATTCTACGTTTTTTCTCGAAGAGTGAGGTGGCTTTGCTGATAGTTCACTGCAAGTGTAATCACTCGGGAGCTTGCCGGTGATTAATTTCACAGGTGAGAACCTTTTTATGGCTTTCTTAGTATCTCTTCCAGTGACCGTTAGAAAGCTCTCTGAAAAGTTTTATATTTGGAAGGTTTTGGAGGATGTCATTGTCATCTTTATATTAATATGAATTCATCAAATAATTATAAAAATCATTCTAACAAAAAAAAAAAAAAAAAGAAAAAGAAAAAGAAAAAAGAGCAACGAAGAACAGTTGTATCATTATATAGTAAAATATTTTTTTGTTTTTTGAGTATAATTGATTTTAACGGCCTGCCAACTTTTCTAAGTCTTTCTTTTATGCCTAAAGGGAGTCGCCTTTATTGTATGCACGTACATTTTTTTAAATCGTTGTTTTCTCAGAGGTTGTTTTTTCACACGGTCTTATCAAATACGAATAAATTTTAAACCGATCTATTTGAAGCATAGATGGGACCCTAACAGGTTATACCACTTCGGATCAAAGTGGATCTGGGAGTAATGTCAATGCCTCAGATCTCCAGAACTGGAGCCTCAACATCAGATACAGTTTAGGGTTTTCCAAAGGGTTTTGATGTATCGTAGAAGTTACAAAATAAGTATGAGTTTTAGTGTATAAAGTAAATTAGTTTGATTTAGTTTTAGAACCTGTACTTATCAAGTTTATATCTACATGAGTCAAAGATTCAATATAAACCATCCTTTAAAAACAAGATTTAATATCACTTCATTGTTCTTATTTCTAATAATATTTTGCTTGTAGGAAAATACCGTATAGAGATAAAACTTTGAAGATCTAATTTTTAGGCAAAATTTGGCTTCAACTTTTACGCCAATAATAATTTTGCAGATGATATCGATTTATAAACAGATATATAAGTCACACATATATAGCGTTGGTTAGTAAGCTAGTCTTGCCGACAATATATTGTGGATTAAGACGCGAGAAATAATTTTGTATTGTTGAAATTCTAATATATAATGAGAAGGTCTAGACATATTCCTTGTTTATGAATAAATAATTACATGGTTATAAATCAAGACTCCATCAGTTCCTGATATCGACTAATACACGTGTATATACGGTACATATTGAAAAAACCGATTAGTTAGTATATTTCACAGATCCTTTATTAAGTAGTAAATTGGATCTTCAGTGAAAGTTTCGTTCTTGTTTTGTTTGAGATATCAAGCTTAGATAGCAGCTTTATGGCTTTAACGGGGCGCATTAGTCTTTATACTATTTCGTTGTTCGGAAAATAGTTCAATTTTAGTATAAAATGTTTAAATAGTAGTTGTATAAAAATTCACCTTCTTAATGATTTAAGTGTTCTCTTTGTTAATTTTTATCACTTCTTTCAGAATTTGATTTTGATTTGTTTGTTTGTTGTTGGGTTTTATGGCATATCAACCTTTGTAGGTTATTTAACGCCAAATCCATTTTTATGTAAATAATCTGTTCTATTTAAAACAATTCAGTTTAGCATAAGTACACAGTTTAATTGTCAAAAACATTTCCATCTCAAACCACTCAAGCAGTTATATATAACAATTCAGTTTAGTGTAAGTACAGTTTCAATGTCAAAAACAGTTCAATTTCAAACAATTCAGTTTAGCATAAGTACGCTGTTTAAAGGTAAGTACAGTTTAATTGTGAAAAATATTTCTATTTCTAGCTATTCGGTTTAGTCAAGCAGTTCTAATTCAACTAATTCAGTTTAGTATGAGTACAGATTGTGTTTACAAACAGTTAAATGTCAAAACAGTTCTATGTTAAACAATTCAATTTAGTGTAAATATAGTTTCAATGTCAAAAACAGTTCTATTTCAAATAATTCAGTTTAGCATAAGCACGCAGTTTAAATTTAAGTACGGTTTAATTGTCAAAAACATTTCTATTTCAAGCAATTCAGTTTATTCAAACAATTCAGTTTAGCATAAGTATGCCGTTAGTTCTATCTAACACATAGATAGGGCCCTATCAGGTACTACCACGCCGGGCCAGAGTGGACCTGGGAGCAATGGCAATGAAGGGGTACTCCGCATTCCCCAAGGCCCCAGCATTACTGGGGCCTCACCATCAGACTGTTTAGTGTCATATCCAGGACACTCATTGGGGGAGGGTTCTTACTCCCCTGCAGAGAAGCAGTCGGTGTATTCTACAGCCCCAGCCGACTGGACAAAGAATTTGATTTTGAAAATTTGAAGGTGAAATGCATCTAATGATAAACAAGAAAAAAGAAGCGATGCAGGCAATTTTCAAGTTTGGTTATAATTTTGCTTGATTACAAATGCTTGGCTAGGATGACACAGCAAAAACTCACTTACTTGGGATATGAGACCTTTTCCCATCCACCATTTTCTCCTACTGACTAACATATTTTTTTAAGCATCTGGACACGTTTTTACGACAAAAATGTTTACTTCAGAAAAGATGTACAAACGTTATTTAAAAATTTCTTGGCATCAAAACCTTCTAGAGTTTTATCGTACCGGGATATATAACATTTTTAATCTAAAACAGAAATACATAGGAATTCAGGGATCGTAGTTTTACTGATTAAAACACTGTTCATATTCCTTTATTCAGGAATAAAAGTTTATTCTAAAACTGGACATTATTTTCCGGACAACCTAATAATTATTTAATTGTATCAATTCTTTATAAAACACTAAAAACTCCGTTGTTCCCTCTTTTGCAAATTTGTAGAATTTCGATGAAGTATTCTTTGATGAAGTTTAAAGAAATATTTTTCTTTAACTGAATATAAAAAATTGTCATCTTACGTAATAAGATGAAAGATAACATTTTCTTAATTTATCAATCATCTTTACTCTAACGAATATTGATGAAACCCTGTTGCCTAAATACTCAATACTTTATGAGCTCGATACTAATTTATAAACTTAAATTAATTTAAAATTGTTAGATTAGTATATTTCCTAAAGATATTTGAAGAAAATTTTGTATAACATTCAAAATATCTTGTTGGCGCAATATAGTAGCCAATCCTATTTAATAAGGAATGTGTTCCAAACTCCATCCCGAAGTGATGCCTGAAACCACTGATAGTGTTACACTGTTTTTCCAAAAGATCAATATTAAAATTAAAAACAATAGAAATTAGCAATAAAAAAACAAAGCAAAGCAATCATAACAATATACTGCCACAAAAGTTATGCCAAGAATAGACGTTTTGTTCATAGCATTTTTCTACTTTGTACAGAAAGCAAATAAAATTGTTATTCACTGGTGCGGATGTCAGAATTAATCTAGGAAACCGATAACGCAAGTCAAATTTTTCCAGGAAAAAATGAAAGAAAAGGCTCGGTGGTTTGCCTTGCTCTTGCAGGTACGCATCGGATCTTTAGTGGCCTTTTAAATAAAAAAAAATAATAATAGACTTTGCCAGGGAATTAAAAAACTATGGAACATGAAGGTGACGATTATACCAATCGTGATTGGTGCATTCGGTACAGTAACTAAAGGACTATTAAAGGGATTAGAGGATTTGGGGATCGGAGGACCGGTGGAGACCATCCAGACTACAGCATTGTTGAGAACGGCCAGAATACTGAGAAGAGTCCTGGAGACTTAAGGAGACTTGCTGTCACTCAAACTCCAGTGAAAGACATCAGCTAAAACTGATGTGAAAAACTCTCAAGGAATAAACGGCCAGAATACTGAGAAGAGTCCTGGAGACCTGAGGAGACTTGCTGTCACTCAAGTGAAAAACCATCAGCTAATACTGATGTGAAAAACTCTAAAGGTGTAAATGATGATAATAAAAGGGAAATTGAGACGAGACGATCAATCACATAATTAGCGAATGCAGCGAATTAGCATAGAAAGAGTATAAACTCGACACGATTAGGTGGGCAAGGTGATCTACTAGGAATTGTGTAAGAAGCTAAAATTTGACCATACGAACAAATGGTATATGCACAACCCAGAATCCGTCCTGGTGGTGCTCAAACTTCTCTGGGATTTTGAGTTACAAACGAATCTCTTAATCCCGACCAGACGACCAGACCAAATAATGATAAAAAGGAAGTTGCAGAATTGTGGACTATGCTGTCCCGGCTGACCACTGACAAAAAATTGAAAGAAAGTTCGAAGAAGGATGAGTACTTGGACCTTGCTAGGGAATTGAAAAACCTGTGGAATATGAAAGTGACGATTATACCAATTGTAAATGGTGCTCTTGGTATAAACACTGAAATACTGGTACAAGGAATGGGGAACTTGGCAATAAGAGGACGAGTGGAGACGATCCAAACTACAGAATTATTGAGATTGGCCAGAATACTGAGAAGAGTCCTGGAGACTTGAGGAGACTTGTCACTCAGACTCCTATGGAAGACTACCAGCTAACGCTGATGAGAAAAATCTCAGAGTTATAGGGGGTGTTCTCGTGGTGTAATGGTTAAAGCGATGGACTGCGGAATCGTAGTAAGCGAGTTCGTACTCCAGTCGCGCTAATACGTTCACTTTCTGACAAATACTCTTGGGAAAGGTATGAACCCCCTTATCCTCCCAGCTATGGGTTAAATAGTACCACTACTGTTCTTCTAGGAGAATGGCTTTGGCATTAAATAACCTAAAAAGAGTTGATATGCCATTAAACAAAGAAACCAACGAAACCAAATCAGAGTTATAATAGTGATAATGATATTGATAATAATGGGAAGAAAAACAATTGTTTGGAATGCGACAAACAAGTAAAATATCTCTTTGGAAAACTCAGAAATGGTTAAGAACGAGAAACCTTAAGAGAGAAACTAAATTTCTTTTGATATTAGCTCAACGTCATAAGGGCTAACACAACAAAACGACAGATGTAGTATATGTGGTGATTTAGACCAAACGATCAATCACATGATTATCGAATGCAGTAAATTAGCACAAAAAGCAGATAAGACTAGACACGACTGGTAGGGCAAGGTAATCCACTGGGAATTGTGCAAGAAGTTTAAATTTGACAATACAAAAAAATGGTATATTCACAACCCAAAATACATCCTAGAAAATGAAACGCACAACCTTCTTTGAGATTTTGAGATACAAATGGATCACCTTATCTCGATCAGACAACCAAATCTAGTGATATTTAACAACAACAACAACAACAACAACAACAACAACAACAACAACAACGGGAATACTTAACACTTTTATCCGGTTATGGCTAACGGAATCAGAACAGGCAACCCCCGTGGATTCAATAAAGAGCGTAGTTCGAAGTTCCGTGAAGGTTCCCGAGTTCGACAAACATCTGAAGAAGGCCGGAGGACATATCGGCCGAAACGTTGTGGAAATATCAATAAGAATGAAGATAATAGTCCGAAAACCCTTTACTCAATATACATATGTTATGATCCTAGCAACCTCAACATATATATATATTATGATCCTAGTAACTTCAACATGCGTATGTTATGATTCTAGCAACTTCAACGTACATATTTTATGATCTTATCAAGCTCAAAAGACATACGATTCTTGCAACCTCAACATAAATGTTATGATCCTAGCAACCACTACATACATATGTTCTGATCCTAGCAACTTTAACATACGTATATCATGATCCTAGTAACCTCAACATACATATGTTATGATCCTAGCAACCTCAACATACGTATATTATGATCCTAGTAACCTCAACATACATATGTTACGATCCTAGCAACCTCAACATACGTATATCATGATCCTAGCAACCTCAACATACGTATATTATGATCCTAGCAACCTCAATATACGTATATTATGATCCTAGTAACCTCAACATACATATGTTACGATCCTAGCAACCTCAACATACATATATTATGATCCTAGCAACCTCAACATACATCTGTTATGATCCTAGCAACCTCAACATACGTATATTATGATCCTAGCAACCTCAATATACGTATATTATGACCCTAGCAACCTCAACATACATCTGTTATGATCCTAGCAACCTCAACATACGTATATTATGAACCTAGCAACCACAATATACGTATATTATGATCCTAGCAACCTCAATATACGTATATTATGATCCTAGCAACCTCAACATACGTATATTATGATCCTAGCAACCTCAACATACGTATATTATGATCCTAGCAACCTCAACATACATATGATTCTAGCAACTTCAACATGCCTAAAAAAATTATAAACTTGATTTCTTCCTTTTTTACCTAAAAGATGCTCTTTATGTCCTGACTTTGGCATATCCAAATTGTTAGCACTAGTTCTTTTCCATTTGGGGATTATTATAATGTAAAAAAAATGAATTTAGTTTATAACTGGGATTGAACACGGGTAACTGAAATCGTGGAAAGCGAAACTGCTGACTTCATGGGCTGTCTCTCCCAGAAAATATCTCGCTTTTGAACTTAGAGAAATAGGTTATATGGTACACATTCATTATTACCATATAATACGGAGGAAACTGAATAATTTTCTAACGACCCACTTTTCAAATGTGATGTATAGTCATATTTTGCTATCGTCACAAGGAAATAGAATAGGCGAACTGAGTTCAAATCCTGGACAAGGTTTTTTGCGTTTCACTTCGAGCTAATGCTCTTGGGAAAGGCATGAATCCATTTGTTTCTTCCAGTAAATAGTAGAGCAGACTGGGTCCTTTTAGCCGTGGTAAGATAACCCATCTCTAAATTCAGACCTGTTAAACTCTACTTAAAACTGACCTTGTGTTACATCACATCCAAGGCGGAAGGGTTGGATATATACAGATAGAATATTTTAGCCTTGATATGGCAACCAGTCTAGGAGAAGGAAAACTCTGTATTCAAACCAGCTGTACTCATCTTAAAAATTGGACTTGTGTCATTTCATGTCCGTGTCAGAGGAGCTCGGTAAATACATGCAGTCATATTTTTTATTTGATGTGGGGAGAATATACAGATTCCCTACGGTAAATATTGACCTTATGTCACGTTTTCCTATTATTTGGTGGCAAATTTAGATACCTGTTAAGTGGTATACTTATAGCTGACTGAAAAAGAATGAAAAAAAAAATGAATAAAAAAGAAAAGAGCCCCCCCCACCAAAAACGAAAAAGTCCCCCAACAAAAACATGATGTCTACAAATGATTTCAAGAGAGACCATGAAAAGTCTACGCGATAAAGTGACAGCTTCAGTGGTAGAGATATCAAACTCGACATCCGGTCGACCTAGCGTTTAAAGCATTTCCATTAGAAAAGCAAGAAGTTGATTCAAAGTTTACTGGAACACCTGCAATAGTGTGCACGCGAATGATAAATCAGATCCTTAGGCGCTACAGAATCAAGGAAAGCAGTGAAAGAAACGAAGTCAGAAACAGCAGGTACCACTTGATGCATGCTGCGTTCGATATAAGCCAACTTTGCTCACGAGACGTCGGCGACGGCGTCTGATGACCATGCAGGGTTTTAGTTGTATTTTCATTTGTGCTTATTGTGGGCTTGACTACAACTGTGCTTACGAGCGAATTTACCCTGTGTGGCTACAAGTTGCTTATAATGTGCGTTTATTATGAGTAAATATTAATTAAGGTAAATGGTATAAAAGATAGATAGAAACAAATTTGTGTGGTACTTTTTTTAAGAAACGAAAATAAACTAAATAACGATTAACAAAAATTACATTACTGGTTTTTATAGGAAAAAATGCTAATTTCTAAACCAGTAAAAATGTTTTTTTGGTCTCTTTGTTTTAACTTCATACCAACCTTCATGGATCACTTAATGCTAAAGCCATCCTTCAAAAAGAACTGTGGTGATACCATTTAACCGATAGCTAGGGGTGACGGTCAGAAGGTTAATACCTTTCCCCCAGAGTGATATCCGAAAGTGAACTTAATTCTGCGACCAGAGTTCGAACTTGCTTACTTAGAGCCGTGTTCAAACTTTAGTCAGTACACCATGAAGACTCCCCCGAGAGAAAAAATGTATTGGGTATCACTTTTAATTCAGTTGAATCCGAGAAGTCAGAAGAAGTTACGTGAGCACCTGATAATAAAAAAAGCCGACTGGTTAAAAAGGAGTTTTCGTGCGAGACAAATTGGCCGAGCGAATATAAGCGCAATTCATCTTTCAACAAACTAGCTGTTACCTTGCTACAAATTAGAAGATTGGTATTTTGGCTTACGATCAAATACTGGCAAAATAGCAACACAGTTCTGGCGACAATGATTGTTTAAATTTATGCTGCGAAAACTATCTCAAATACTACAAAACCGTTACCTACTGATCTGTAAATCATTTAAAATACAGGATGTCTCAAAATAGATGCAACCCATTAATATGATAATTTATATTGCATCAATTCATCTTTCATCTGAGTCTTAAAAGCAATCATATCACTTCAGAAAGGTCAAACTAGATGACAAGGGCAGGAATTGATTGACTTTATCTTACCGTGCACAAAGAAAGACCAAGTTCTTTGGAACGTTTTCGGAGGGGATTTTTCGGACTCTTTCCGACGGAAACCCCCACTGCATGCACATTGCAGTCAACTTCCTGTCAGAAGTGGGATTTTCTGCCTTGTGGCTTGGAATTTGTATACCAAACGATAAATTTGGCTTTTCTGGGAATAATTGTTAACTTCCTTTGAAATTTTGCTTGCTCAGTTTTGAATGATTTTGTCTCCAAATAAATAGTGAAGTAAAATATTTTTTTCTTCTCTTGGATTAATAGTTGTAATTGCATACTATTTTCAAATCTGAAACAAAAAAGAACATAACATTATTATTAGTTGAGACAAGCGCAATGGCAGTCATTTGGAATAAGTCCTGTAAAAAAAATGCATCCTTTGAGCTACAGACATCAAAAAATTTTTTTTTTTAATATTATTATATTAGCTTCCAGGATATGCAATATTTTTGAGTTTCTTGTCTCAGTAATAAATCATTATCATATTAATGGGTTGAATCTCTTTTTAGACAGTTTTCAATGATTTTGTCTCCAAATAAGAAGTGACGCAAGATATTTTTCCTCTCTTGTCCAAGGCATTGTGATCGAGGATTAATAGTTAGTGTATACTATTTTCAAATATGAAAAAAACAAAACAAAAAACAGCATCATTATTAGTTAAGTTATTAACAGTCACGTGGGTCCCATGTATATTGAGACACCCTATATTAATAGGTTGAATCTCTTTTTAGACAGTTTTAGATGATTTTGTCTCCAAATAAGAAGTGACGCAAGATATTTTTCCTCTCTTGTCCAAAGCATTGTGATCGGGGATTAATAGTTGTTATAGTATACTATTTTCAAATCTGAAATAAAAAAGAACACAACATTATTATTAGGAGAGTTATTAGTAGTCATGTTAGTCCCATGTATATTGAGATACCTGGTATATATACATTTACATGGTGGGCACAAATAATAGGGTAGCCTCATGTATACAACGTATATTGAGATACCCTATAGTTCCACATTATTACAACAAACAAAAAAGAAAAATACTCAATAAAAAAACCCAAACCAAAATGAATAATAAAACAAAAAACATAAAACACAAATAAGATTCTACTTACGGTGAGTTCTTAAAAAATCTTTTTACACCAGTTTTAACAAGAGGTTTTTCATTGAATTCTGTATACACTCAAGTCTCTCCAGTTCTTTAAGACTCTTCAGCTCTCCCAGACCCTTTTAAGTATTCTATCTGATTTTAACAGTCTAAATAGTCTTGATGGTTTCAGTTCTTGCTCTGATCTCCAGTTCCTCCAATCTCCTTTGGGGACCGTTCCAAGTGCATCAACTACAATTTGTATCACCGTCACTTTCATGTTTCACGACTTTTTCAGCTCTCCGACAGGATTAAAATATTTATCTTTTTACTGTCTTTGATGGGATAAATTTTCTCGCATTCATTTAAAGATTAAAAGTGCTGACTCGACGCCATCTTGATTAGGAAAAAAGATAGTTTGTAAATTGCTTTATGCCTTAAGAGTTTTTTTTAAACGGCATTACGTTATCAAAAATCTTAATCACGTGTTATTTTTTGTCTCATGATTACAAAAATCGAATTATTATTTCACTCCATGTAAGTTTTTCACATCAACGTCTGCAGGTGATCTCTCAATGAAGCCTAAATGTCATCAGGTCTTCTCAAGTAACCAGGACGTTTCTTAGTATTCTAGTTGATCTTAACAATCCTATAATCAGGATGATCTCGATTCTTTGTCTAATCTCCAATTCTTCCAGTTTCTTTTCCTTGCATTTTGAAAGTGTTCCTAGCGCGTAAATCAATATCCGTTGCCTTCATGTTCCACTTGTTTTAGCTCACTGGCATGCTCCAAGTACTTGTCAATTTTTACTTTCTTCCGTTTTCACTCTACACTCCGCTGGGACAGCAACATCCACGAGTAGATGACAAGTTCTTTTATCATGTTAATTAGTACTAGATCTGGTCTCTCAACCAGAATTGACTGATCCTTTTTGCATCTCAAAATCCCAGATAAGTTTTTGCATCTTATTTCGTAAAAAAAACGAAATCTGGTTTCTACATATACCGTCTGGTGGCATGGTGAAATTTTAGTATTTTGCTACAATTTCCACTAGGTTATTATTATTATTATTATTATTATTATTATTATTAGAGTTTTTCACATCAGCATTAGCTGATGGTTTTTCACTGGAGTTTGAGTGACAGCAAGTCTCCTCAAGTCTCCAGGACTCTTCTCAGTATTCTTGGCGTTCTCAATAATGTAGTAGTTTGGATGGTCTCTAATCGTCTGCCAACTTCCAACTCCTCCATTCCCTTTAGTAATCCTTTAGTTACTGTTCCAAACGCACTAATTACAATTGGTATAATTGTCACCTACGTGTTCCATAGTTTTTTTCAATTCTCTAGCAAGGTCAAGGTACTTATCCTTCTTTTCACATTCTTTCAGTTTTATCTTGTGGTCAGCCGGCACAGCAAAGTCGACAATTTTGCAAGTTCTCTTCTTTTTGTTGATTACTATTTGGTCTGGTCTTCTGGCCGAGATTTGGTGATCCGTCTGTACGCCAAAGTTCCATAGTAGTTTATGGTTGTCATTTTCTAGAACAGGTACTGGGTTGTGCATATACCATTTGTTCGTATGGTCAAATTTCAATTTCTTGCACATTTCCCAGTGGATAACCTTGCCCACCCAGTCATGTCTAGTTTTATATTCCTTCTATGCTACATTGTTGCATTCGCTTATTATGTGATTGATAGTTTCGTCTCTATCACCACATAACCTACATTTGCTGTTTTGTTGGATCTTATCTGTTCTCACTTTGATATGATTGGTTCTTATGGCATTGTTTTGTGCGGCTGTTAGGAGAGATTCAGTTTCTCTCTTAGTTTCCTTTTCATAGCCATGTCCAGGTTTTGTCGTGTGAGATGTTGTTTATTAGTCGTTTAAAACGCCTATAGAGTTAGTTGTTTTCCTTCCCATTTTTGTTTCCTAGTCATTGTCATTCTGTTGTCCATCGTGTTATCAGTATCGTTTCTGATGGCTATAATGAGTCCTCCTTCGTGTTTTTCTATGTAGTCTTCGAGTTGTTGTATCGATGCGTTAACGCTGTCTTCAATGCTGGTAAGTCCTCCTCCTCCTTCCTTTCTTGATACATATAGTCTGTCAATGTCGGCTCTGCGATGTAATGCATGGTCATTAGTTATTATTATTATTATTATTATTATTATTATTATTATTATTATTATTATTATTATTTACTCATTAGAGTTTTTCACATCAGCGTTAGCTAACGGTTTTTCACTGGAGTCTGAGTAACAGCAAGTCTCCTAAAGTCTCCAGGACTCTTCTCAATATTCTGGCCGTTCTCAATAATGTAGTAGATGGTCTCCACTCGTCCGCCAACTTCCAAGTCCTCCAGTCCCTTTAGTAATCCTTTAGTTACTGTTCCAAAGGCTCCAATTACAATTGGTATTATTGTCAGCTTCATGTTCCGTAGTTTTTTCAATTCTCTAGCAAGGTCGAGGTACTTATCTTTCTTTTTACATTCTTTCAGTTTTATTCTGTGGTCAGCCGGGACAGCAAAGTCGACAATTTTGCAAGTTATCTTCTTTTTGTTGATTATTATAGTCTGGTCTTTTGGCCGCGATTGGGTGATCTGTGTGTATTATTATTATTATTATTATTATTATTATTATTATTATTATTTACTCATTTGAGTTTTTCACATCAGCGTTAGCTGATGGGTTTTTCACTGGAGTCTGAGTGACAGCAAGTCTCCTCAAGTCTCCAGGACTGCTCAGTATTCTTGCCGTTCTCAATAATGTATTAGTTCGGATGGTCTCCACTCGTCCGCCAACTTCCAAGTCCTCCAGTCCCTTTAGTAGCTGATGGTCTTTCACTAGAGTTTATTATTATAATTATTTTTATTATTTACTTACTTATTTGAAATTCTATAGTTGTGTGCAAGTTTGAGTTAGATAGTCATACTTGAAACTATATAATTGTGCGCAAGCAAATGATAATTATATGGTTTTTATATAACTATTCTTATTTCATAATAATAATTTATAAATTATTGATATAAGAAATACTTAGTCGAAGCTATAATGATTTACAAATTATTATTATAATCATATGATTGCTTCAAAAAGTCTGACTTTGGTATTAAATGACCCAATACGTTTGACATGCCGTGAAACCAACGAACTGACCTATCAATCCTCATATCATTTTATCTGTTGTTTGTTGTAACACTTGTACCTTATTTCTCATTTCGTCAAATTAATGTTCTCGAATATTACTGAAGTTTTCGCAGCTGTAGATCTATCTATCTATCTATCTATCTATCTATCTATCTATCTATCTATCTATCTATCTATCACGAAAGATATTTCGTACGAGCTTGACGTTGGGTCCCGGCCTGCAAGCCGACAGCTGCTGTGGCACAGGTACATCTGCAAACATAACATGAAGCCTGCTGATATCAGAATAGACACTTAAGAAGCGACTCCTGCGGGTCAATATGCATGACAGCAAGTTCTCTCCGTTAGCATCATCACTAGGAAGGAGAAAACAACTAGATTATGGCCAAGGCAGAAAGGAATGAATGAACAAAAACTGCGGTAACGCTCGTGCGGTAACAGATATCTTCCTTTGTATGTGTCAGTTCAGGGAATGCTGTTCAGGCTGGTTCAGTGGCAGCTGATTCTGCTCTGAATTCAAAGAAGTCCTCAGGACACTTATTGTTTAGTTAGAATGAAGGAACTGTTAAACGTATCTGTTTACCCTCCATCTTCACTATGGACAGGATGCCACACATGGTCAGCTTTTTAAAGCTGGTTTGTATTTAGATTTTTCCTTCTCCGATACTGGTTACTTAACTAAGGCTAAAGTACTAAGCCTGGCCTTCTATTTACCCATAACTAGGGGGAAGAGATAGATTCATGCCTTTCCCTTAGATATTAGCGCGAAAATGAAATGCTACCAGACTTTGGTCGCTGAATCAACTTCCTACGATCACCGTTTGGCTAAACTGTTTAGAATATATGTCAATTCATCACGGGAGAATGTTGTCACTTTTTAATATGGAAAAATTGTATCTCTATCCTGACTTTATGAATAAGTACGAAACTTGATATGCAGTTCATCGTGAATAATTCAAGAATTACTTGGTTCTCTTACAGACTGCTGCAGACATCAAGACATGCTATTGCCTTCACCTATTTTAGTGTGGAGGTTTAGATACTCGACAACTAAGATTTATTTATTCCATAACAAAAAGTAGGAAACAAATTGTCAACCACACCCAAACCCCAAAAATAAGCAAAAAGAAAAAGACAAACGTCCTACGCAAATGCACTCGATGACATACAAAAATCGTGAAAATTACACATCATTCCGCACTTTCATTTATATCCTATATCACTTGTCCCTATATATAATCTAAATATTTTAGCGTAGAGAGAGAGAGAGAGAGAGAGAGAGAGAGAGAGAGAGAGAGAGAGAGAGAGAGAGAGAGAGAGGCTGGTAGTTAGATAAGTAGAAGTAAAGGAAACGATGCGTTATCTGTCAATGAATCGTGACCCCTCCCGCCCACACACAAAGAGCAAAACAAAAACAAAAAATAAATAAAAAAATAAAGATACAATACCATCCCACGTTTACGAACAGAATAACAAGAAATAAAAAACAAAAGCATAAAAAGTAGAAACATAAAACACACACGCACACACAAAATAAAAAAAAAAAAAACAATGAAGAAACCAAAACAAAACAACATAAAAACAAAAATATCATGTAGTCTCAATTAACCGATGGAGAGGATAATCCGAATATAAATATTTTGCGTCACAATATATGTATATATATATATATATATATGTGTGTGTGTGTGTTCCTTGTCTAGTTCCATATTAAACTTATTTTAATCTAGATCATTTAAATATTGAGTGCACACTCCGACCCCTATATATATATATATGAGTAAGTTAGTAAAGTTAGCGACCGTAGTCGAGGGTGACGCGAAAGCTCCATTTTTGATAGTACTACTCCTAGGTGTAAAGGAGGGCGCTACTCCTTTCTCTGGATTGCTCCACTTTACCCCTGATCCGTACCTTAAAATACGGAGTGTTAAGCAAGGGGGCATCAAGTACCTTTTTTTTTTTTGAGTCTTTGGTATGACTCGACCTGGGATTGAACCCAGGTCTCCCGGGCAATTGGCAAACATTCTAACCACTATGCCAACGTGATCATGTCGTGCCTCTTGCACGGATTTCTCTGACTCTTTCTCGCCACTCGTCTTTATCGTCCATCGCTTTCGGCAGGTCTTTTAAGCTACATCCTGTGTCCACACAGAGCTGGTGTAGATAAGTTCTAGCTGGTCATCCAACACTTGCTCGTCTATGTGAAGGGGTCCAGAAGAAAACGTCGCTTATGAGTTTGTCCTTACTTCTCTAGCAGTATCCAGCATATGTTGGTCATCTTATTTGGATGGTTTTAAAGATGGGAGGGTGGTGGCCGTATAGCTGCTGTCATTCTGTCCATGTCAAGGTTCTGTATAAGACTGCGTTGCCAAAACAAACGTTTCTTTCACCTCGAACTAGTACTTGGGTTGTTTGATAACATGAGAAAGAGAGTGATATACATATTTTTTGTCATCTGTTTTTTAGGTGATACTTGCACAGTATGAAATCACTTCTAAATACAAAATAAGCGTCCTAAACACACACACAAAAAAATAATTTTTTTTATTTCAACTTTAATGGACATTGGGCAACGGTTACCACCAGAAGAATAAATCCAACAACACAGGAAGAAGGTTGGAAGGCAAACGGTCGAAACGTCCCGAATAAAAAAATGATATAGATGAGGGAAAGAGTGTAATTACAAGAAAGAAAGGATAAAACTATAAAATTGCGTAGACATTTTCTACGCATATTTCATGGCCAGATGCATGAGGTAATCACTGAGAATCGAACTCATTGCAAATGGAGAGTTTGCCAAGCTTGTTAACCATTACATCACATTAGGCGTATATATTAGATGCATAAGGTGAAAATGGTTACATACATTTTGCATTATTGCATCCATTTGTCAACAAATCTGCGCTCCTGACAAAAGTATTGGAACCCACACGGACTTTCTGACCCTCCCCTCTTCCTCCATAAAAAATAAAGCAAAACGAAAAACGGTGAAATTTCTATTAGAAAAGTTCTTTATAATGTAAAACGATGTTTACGAGTAATAACTTGCATGAAAAAATTTGTTAGCAATATAAAAATTCATAAAAATAAATAAATGAGTAAATGAATAAATAAATAAATAAAATATTCAAAAAGACAAAAACAAAAGAAAAGAAAAACAAAACAAAGCAAAAAGAAAATGTAAAAAACAAAAACAAATTTATCTAATTTTGATACAAAAATTTTTTGTACTTAATTATGTTTAGGGAAAATGTTGGAAAAATCTTTAAAAGTATTTTATTTTCTGAATTCACAGAGTTTCTTCAGTCTCACAGAATTTCTCCCAACCTTGCTGTTGCAGAGTCTAATCGGAGTTGACCCTCTATTTTGCTGGTACGTCTGGTAGAATCAGTTGGTCAATTGTTTTTGATTATTGGCATTTGGGAGTTGGTTGGCTGGCTGTTTTGTTTTACGGCGTATCAGCCGTTTCCGGGTCATTTAAAGCTGAATTATGTCATTTTGATAAAAGTTTTAAACAATTCAGTTTAGTATAAGTATAGTTTTTTTGTTTACACAGTTAAATGTCAAAATACTTCTATTTCAAATAATTCAGTTTTGCATAAGTACACAGTTTAAATGTCAAAAACAGTTTTTAGTCGACTTATTCAGTTTTGCATAAGTATACATTTTTGTTTAACACAGTTGAATGTCAAAACGGTTCTATTTCAAACAATTCAATTTAGTATTAGTATGCAGTTTAAAGACACTGTTAAATATAAAAACATTTAATTTTAAACAATTCAGTTTAGAGTTATTACATAGTTAAGTTCTATTTGATCCATAGATAGGACTCTATCAGGTACTACCACTACGGGTCAGAGTGGACCTGGGAGTGATGGCAATAATGGGGTACTCTGCATTCCCCCAAACTCAAGCAATACTGGAGCATCACCATCAGATTGTTTAGTGTGATAATCAGGACACTCGTTAGGTGAGTCTTACCCCTTTGCAGAGATGCAGTCGGTGTATTCTACAACCCCACGCGACAGGGTCAATGAGAGTAAGGACCTTTGAAATGATTGGACATCAATCAAAGGTTTATGGGCTTTTACATTAACATTTAAGTGACTAAGATATATTACCGTTTAAGCTACGAAGATACGTTATTTAAGCGACTAAGATACTTTACCATATAAGTGACTAAGATACATTATCATATTTGTAACTAAGATAAATTACCATATAAATGACTAAGATACATTATCGTATGAGTGACTAAGATATATTATCGTATAAGTGACTAAGTTACATTATCATATAAATGACTAAATTACATTACCATATAAGTGACTAAGACATTACCATATAAATGACTGAGATACATTACCATATAAGTGACTAAGATACATTCCCATATAAGTGACTAAGATACATTAACATATAAGTGACTAAGATACATTATCATATAAGTGACTAAGTTACATTATCATATAAATGACTAAGATACATTAGCATATAAGTGACTAAGATACATTATCATATAAGTGACTAAGATACATTACCATATAAGTGACTAAGATACATTTTCATATAAGTGACTAAGATACATTATCATATAAATGACTAAGATACATTATCATATAAGTGACTAAGATAGATTACTATATAATTGACTAAGCATTTACCATATAATTGACTAAGATATATTATCATATAAATGATTAAGATACATTACCATATAAATGACTAAGACATTACCATATAAGTGACTAAGATACATTACCATATAATTGACTAAGATACATTACCATATAAGTGACTAAGACATTACCATATAAGTGACTAAGATACATTACCATATAAGTGACTAAGATACATTATCATATAAGTGACTAAGATACATTACCATATAAGTGACTAAGATACATTAACATATAAGTGACTAAGATACATTAACATATAAGTGACTAAGATACATTACCATATAAGTGACTAAGTTATTACCATATAAGGGACTAAGATACATTATCATATAAATGACTAAGATACATTATCATATAAGTGACTAAGAAACATTACCATATAAGTGACTAAGACATTACCATATAAATGACTAAGATACATTACCATATAAGTGACTAAGATACATTACCATATAAGTGACTAAGATACATTACCCTATAATTGACTAAGATACATTATCATATAACTGACTAAGATACATTATCATATAAGTGACTAAGATACATTACCATATAAGTAAATAAGACATTACCATATAAGTGACTAAGAAACATTACCATATAAGTGACTAAGACATTACCATATAAGTGACTAAGATACATTATCATATAAATGACTAAGATACATTACCATATAAATGACTAAGATACATTACCATATAAATGACTAAGATACATTACCATATAAGTGACTGAGACATTACTATATAAATGACTAAGATACATTACCATATAAGTGACTAAGATACATTATCATATAATTGGCTAAGATACATTATCATATAATTGACTAAGATACATTACCATATAAGTGACTAAGATACATTACCATATAAGTGACTAAGACATTACCATATAAATGACTAAGATACATTACCATATAAGTGACTAAGATACATTACTATATAATTGACTAAGATACATTACCATATAAGTGACTAAGATACATTACCATATAATTGACTAAGATACATTACCATATAAGTGACTAAGATAGTAATATCCTACCGTTTTTGAAGTCTGAAAATCCTGTTTTAGGGGAAGTTCCTGTGGTGTAATGGATACCGTACTGGACAGCGACAATGGAGTAAGCGAGTTCAAATTCCTGTCACGGTATTGTTTATTTTCGGAATAATACATGAGGAAAAAGTATTTATCCCTTATTGTTCTGGTTATAGGTTAAACAGTACAACTTCAGTTTTTCTACAAGGATGGCTTTGCGGTTAAATAGCTAACAAAGGTTTATATGGCATTAAACGGGGAATCCAGTCTAATCTAAATCTGAGAGTCATCCTCATCATCCTCATGTCGCACCGCCAGCAGGGATCTCCCTGACCCTCTCCCGTACTCTTCTCTATCGTCCATTGATAGAAACAGACAAAAATAGATAGATAGATAGATATGATATGATATGATTAATAGTCTGAGATAGATAGAAGCTTTTTCTCCATACGTTTTGTTCGCATCCATGTGGTGCAGCCATACAGCAGTATCGATACGACCGCTGCTTGGAAAAAACCGCGTTTCATTTTATCGGTCAGATCTGACTTCCCTATGATCGATAGCCTATCGATAAAGCATTACTAAACATTTATCAATAAAAAAAAATTCATTCAATATTTAAGGTTGTAGTGGCTAGCGAGTTGGACTGCAGCTTCGAAATTAGCGAGTTCGATATCCAGTGGAGTTATTATGTTCCCTTTCGGATCAATACCCTTGGGAAAAGTATGAATTCCCAACCAGTTATGGGTTAAATGATATTACTGCTGTTTTTCTACAAGGATGGATTTTGGTATGAAATAATCCATGAATGTTGATATGCCATTAAATTAAGAAAGAAATCAGCTGAAATCTTTTTTTCATATTCGTAATGCTTAGAAAATTGACCAATTTCTGGAATAGGCCTATGGATTAAACAATTCCCTAATTTCTAAATTTTGTATGGTCATGGATAAAATACTATAGTTTGGGATTATAATCTTCTCATTTTAGGATTAAAAAAGGGGTTATTTTTGTCATCTTTTTAAATTACTATGTCTGTGTTGTTGCAGAGTTCTTTAGCAGCTTTCCCAAAAGTGCCAGTTAGGAATAATGTATAAGTGTTGTGGTCATATTTATATTTATTTGGCTTTTAGCTGGTCACATAATTCGTAAGTGACCTGGGTGTATTTTACAGCCCTAGCCGACTGGGTTGAAGCAAATCTTAGTAAATAACAATAATATATTTCGACAGATTATATGGTGCAAAACAAAGCAGTACTTTAGTTTATACAGGATGCGGAATCAAAATTAGGAATATTCTTGTATATTATTAAACTCCTCTCATATAAAATAAGATTAATTTTAATTTTAAAAAATAAACAACAAAATAAAAGATTGACACAAAACAGTAAATTTACTCAAAATGGCCGTCATTTTTTTCAATTATTGTATCAACACACCTTCGTAACGCTTTGCATTCTTTCAAAATAAATTCTTCAGATATTCTATTCCATACAGTAGCAGTAAACGAACCAATATTTGGATGGGAAGTTGCATTTGTTTCGTTTTCTAAAACGCCCCATATGGTGTAATCAAAGGGGATTAAGGTCTAGGATTGATTGAGGCTCCAATTATTTCAAAATTTTTTTCGGGCTTGGTTTCGGTGTTAAGCAAATCATAGATTCTTAGTCGTTTATTTTCTTGCTCGCTCTCTCAATTTTAATGAAAAAATGCATGCAAAAAAGAGCTAATCATGAAAATCTAGATTTATTACATTAAAAAAAATCGGTTTAATCAGATTTAAAAAAAAAAAAATCAGTTTAGCCACTAAACGACAAGATTCTCCTTCTCTCAGTCAATCGATGTTTTACCGTGATATCGAATAGTAATGGATTAATATTGATCAGCTGATTTTAATCAGAGTTACTTACCAGAAAAAAAAATCGATTTAATCAGATTTTAAAAAAAATCAGTTTAGCCACTAAACGACTAGATTCTCCTTCTCTCAGTCAATCGATGTTTTACCGTGATATCGAATAGTAATGGATTAATATTGATCAGCTGATTTTAATCAGAGTTACTTACCAGAAAAAAAAATCGATTTAATCAGATTTTTAAAAAAATCAGTTTAGCCACTAAACGACAAGATTCTCCTTCTCTCAGTCAATCGATGTTTTACCGTGATATCGAATAGTAATGGATTAATATTGATCAGCTGATTTTAATCAGAGTTACTTACCAGAAAAAAAAAATCGATTTCTTTACTTTTCAAATATAAATCGCTAATTTTTGTGGCGGTGCATTTAGCATAACGGTTATCGTTGAAAGAAATAGAATCGATGATCCGAGTTCGAATGCTTGATGAAGCTGTTTGTATTTCACTTCGCGATAATGCTTCCCCCCGACCCCAGCTATCGGTAAGTAGTATGGTAAGCTTGGCTCGTTTTTCTTGGTAAGGCAACCAGTGTAAGAGAAAGAAAACTCTGAATTCAAACCAGCTTTACTCTGCTAAAAAATTGACATTATATCACAGGAACCTTGATTAAAGAAAATAAAAAACAACCATAACAATATGGTAACTTCTATCCTCATTTGGTGGGCTATACAAGCAGCCTTCTGCCAAACAAAAGTTGGCGACCGTAGTCGAGGGTGACCAGAGGGCTCCCTTTTCAGTAGCTACTACACCCAGGTGTACGAGAGGGCGCTACTCCTTTCCTTGGATTGCTCCACTTTTGATATGTACCTTATCCTATTTACCAACCCCTCCGCTCGGGCAGGATATGACACAAGGTCAATTTTTTAAGTGGAGTTTAACAGGTTTGAATTCAGAGTTTTCCTTCTCCTAGACTAGTTGCCTAACCAAAGCTGAAGAACCCAGATGTACCTTATAATGCTGAGTGTTAAGCAAAGCGGCAACAAGCATGATTTTTTTAGTCTTTGGTATGATTCTCTCTGGGAGTGAACCACAGTCTTCCGGACCTTTGGTGAATACTTTACACACTAGACCAAATTAAGCTTAGTTAAAATATTAATGGTTAACCAATCAATCTTCCAGATTGATTGGTTAACCATTAATATTTTAGTAGTTAGTTTGTGGCCTTATGTCCGATGAAGTAAGAGTTAAACGAAACTCTAAGTAAACATGCATTTTTCGAAAAACTGACATCCAATAAATAAACTGTTCCAATACATTTTTTAAATTCATTTTCTAAAATAGAGAAATTATTTTCTTTTATTGTACAGAAAGAAGATATTTGATATTCAATTTTTTTGAAATTTTTAATTACATCTTTCATACACCGTCTTCAGGAATGGAAAATATGTCATAAAACATTGGAGAACAAAGTAGACACAAAAAATTAAAGCCAAAAAACTTCATTTCAATATAAAGTAAAAAAAAAAAAAAAAGATGATAAATATTTTTATCCAATTCTTCTTTCAATGTTCTGCATCTTATGAAAATTGATGAAAGCGCTCAAAATATTTCTTCATCTTTTCTTCCTTGAGGCCCATTTTTGGTGTAAAAAATATTTCAGGCCAACATTAATATAAATAGAAATTACATGTAAGAGGAAATATAATTTATTTCAAAAAGCAAAATAAAGTTAGTGATTTCCCGTAGATCATAGTAAGTGAGTTGGAACTCCAGTCGTACAATAATGTTTACTTCCGGACAAATACTATTGGGAAAGGTATGAACTACCTTACCCACCAGTAATAGTACCACTACAGTATTTCTTCAAGGATGGCTTTGGCATGAAGGTTAATATGCCACGAAGGTTAAAATGCCATTAAACAAAGAAACCAAACCAAAATGTGGAACAAAATATAAATCCTAGGTAATGACGTCACTTTGGTTTTGGTTTGGTTTGGTTTGATTTGGTTTTATGGCACATCAACCGTTTTGGGTTATTAATGTCAAATTCATTTTTATACATATAAACGGTTCTATTTAAAAAAAAATTCAGTTTAACATAAATATACAGTTTAGTTCTATTTGACTCATAGATAGGACCCTATCAAGTGCTACCACTCCGAGCCAGGAGTGGACCTGGGAGTGATGGCAATAAAGTGGTACTCAACATTTACCTAAGCTCCAGCATTACTGGAGCGTCACCATCAGATTGTTTAGTGTCATATCCAAGACATTCGTTGCGGGGGGGGGGGTCTTACCCCTCTGCAGAGGTGAAGTCAGCCTCAGTCGACTGGGCAGTACCCAGAGTTAATGTCAAAACAGTTTTATTTCAGATAATTCAGCATAAGTACACAGATTAAATGTCAAAACAGTTCTATTTTAAACAATTCAGTTTAGCATAAATACGCAGTTGAAATGCAAAAAACAAACACACAGTAAACTTAAGAAACCACGGTTTAGTTCTATTTAACCCATAGATAGGACCTTTATCCGATGCTACCACTCCGGGCCTGAGTATACCTGGGATCAATGGCAATGAAGGGGTACTCCGCATTCCCCAAAGCTCCAGCATTACGGAGCGTCACCATTAGATTGTAGAGAGTCATACAGGATATTCGTTGGGGTGGGGTCTTACCTCCCTGCAGAGAAGCAGTCGGTGTTTTCTACAAGTCCAGTGGACTGGGCAAAGTTCAGCTTCTAGCGTATGTCTTTTCTCAATTCATTCTGTAATAAAACAGAATAAAAAGTCATACTCATTATTTGCTCAGGCCAACAACTCTAAGCCCATTAAAAAAATTTCTCAAGTCTACATGTGGGCTTAATGGGTACAAATTTACTGTTACTGCTGTAAGTGATAGATTACTTTTTGTCAATGGGTGTCTGTTTTAAAAATTTTTTTATAGTTCGTGGTTATTGCTAAGAATTTGTTATATGAACGGAAAAATTCGACTGTGGCCCCGGTATTTACCACAAAGTGTCAACTGAGGACATTTTTAGGGAGATCGCCGAGACAGACTCGTTTTAGAGTCGAAGTGTTTTTTTCTTTCCATAATGCACGTTTTGTTAAAGTTGCTTCTGAGGACATGAAACAGGACTAAGCTTCCTGTTGTATACAAAAGTGTAACAATGAGACAGCATTATGTTTAAGTTTTGTATTCATTTTTTGTCTTAAATAACCCCTTTATTTTTTAAAAGATACAAGTTGTTTTGGACAAACGATTGCACAACTTCTCAAGAGATGCAGAGAAACAAATAAAAGAGGGAGTGTAAAGAAAAGACTCAAGGAGAGAGAGAGAGAGAGAGAGAGAGAGAGAGAGAGAGAGAGAGAGAGAGAGGAGTGTCATGATGATGGAAAGGGGTGTAAAAATTTAATGTGTCCTTTTTGTAAAGAAGCCGGATCCTAACTTAGAATCAACACTTATTGTTTTATTTCTGAATGGGTGTGTATGTTAGGGCCCGTCTAACCGAATAATGGTGTGAGAGAGAGAGAGAGAGAGAGAGAGAGAGAGAGAGAGAGAGAGAGAGAGAGATATGGGAGTAGTAGTTGAAGTTAATTTAATCTTAATAGGAGTCTGAAAGGTCATACTGGTGTCTCAGGTCAGGGAAAATTATGTTGCTTCTGATAAGAAAATATTTTACTAAAGAAAATATTTACTATGAAATTTAAAAACACAACATAGTATATATATATATATATATATATATATATATATATATATATATATATATATATATATATATATATATATATTCGTGCGTGTGTATATATTTAAGATGTATACGTCTAAAAGCTTGCGTGTAGGAATGTGTCTATTATGCAATAACGAGTGATGGATTGAACCTATGTAATCGAGGAATAATCTCTGAAACTATACCAGTTGAAATTTTCCAATAACTTTTAGAATTATTTCCTACTTTGATCTGAGCTAGCTTAATTTCTTTGTTCATCAATTTTCTTCAGGGAACTTCCCATGGCCTTGTGGCTAATATAATGGACTGCGGAATCGTAGTAAGCGAGTTCGAACTCCAGTCGCTCTATTACGTTCACTTTCGGGCAAATACTCTTGGGAAAGGTATGAACCTTCATATCCCCCGACTATGCAGCTTTGGGTAAAATAGTTATTCTACAAGGATGTCTTTGGCATTCAATAACCCACAAAGGTTGATTTGCCATTAAACAAAGAAAACAAACCAAACTATTGTCTTCGCATAAATCCGTAAAACTGCATTATATAAAACAACCCCTCCCACAAATACAAAACAAAAACAAAAACAAAAACACACCAGGTTCTTCCTGGAATTCGAAACTTGATTGCTACCGGCAATAAATCGCCACTTATTAATTAAAAGTGAGGTATCCGTGGTGTAATGGTTATCGTCGTAGGAAATGGACACGGCGATACGAGTTCAAATTCTGAACGAGACTGATAGCATTTCACATACCACTAATACCTTTGGGAAAGGTATGAATCCAATTATTCTCCCTCCAGCTATGGGTAAATAGTAGGGAAGACTAGGTTCTTCAGCCTTGGTGAAGCAACTACTCTAGGAGAAGGAAAACTCTGAATTCAAACCTGTTAAAAAGAGATGCCCGTGGTGTAATGGTTATCATCGTAGGAAATGGTTACGGTGACTCGAGTTCAAATCCTGGACGAAACTGGTTGCATTTCACATAGCACTAATACCCTTGGGAAAGGTATTAATCCAATTATTCTCCCTCCAGCTATGGGTAAATAGTAGGGCAGACTGAGTTCTTTAGTCTTGGTGAGGCAACTAGTCTAGGAGAAGGAAAACTCTGACTTCAAACCTGTTAAATTCCGCTAAAAAATTGCGCGAGCGAGTGGAGGGGTTGGGTAAATATGATTAATTTAAAGCGATACACATACATATATGGATGATTGGATAAGAAATACAATGAGAGTATGTGTACACGTCCGATTGGTACTTACTGGAGTTTAACCGGGTTATTAGCCTCATGAGTTAAGATTTTGCAATGGTCCAGAAGACCAGGGTCCAATCCCAGGTCGTGTCATATTAAAGACTCAAAAATAGTACTTGATGCCACCTTGCTTAACACTCAGTATTATAAGGTAAGGATCAAGGGTAAAGTGGAGCAAACCAGGGAAAGGAGTTGTGCCCTCCCCTACACCTCAGTGTAGTAGCTATTGAAAAAGGAGCCTTCGGGTCCCCTTCGATTAAGGTCGCAAACTTTACTAACAGGTGAGTTTAGATGTTTGTACTTAAATGTAGATTATGATTTCCAAGCGCGCGTTTATTGAGATAGTTATTACTTCATAATGGTATAGGTATGTGTTAAACACACACACACACACACACACACACACACACACACACACACACACACACGCACACACACACACATATATATATATATATATATATATGGTTGGTAGGTAGATAGAATGTCTGTGTATGTATTTCTTAATGTATTTGTGTATTAGATAATATAGACGTTCAATGTTTTTCTGTATCTGTCAGTCTCTGTCTTTCCATTACTTTATATCTCTGTCTGTCTGTGTTCCTCTATCTGTCTGTCAGTCTGTCCCTATGTCTCTGTCCCTTTGTATACTTGTTTGTCTCCCTGTTCGTGTCTTTCTGACTCTGTATTTCTGTCTATCTGTCTCTCTATGTTTCTCTGTTACTTTGTATCTCTGTTTGTGTCTGTCAGTGTGTGTTTGTATGTGTTTGTGTGTCTGTCTGTCTCTGTGTCTCTGTCACTTTGTATTTCTGTGTGTGTTTATGTTTGTGTCACTGTCCCTTTGAATATTTGACTGTCTTTTTGTCTTACTGTCCGTGTCTCTTTGACAATGCTTCTCTGTCACTTTGTATCTCTGTTTGTGTCTGTCAGTCTATGTGGGTGTGTATGTGCGCGTCTATCGGTCTGTCTCTGTCTCTGTCACATTGAATGTGTGAGTGTGTGTGCGTCTGTATGTCTTTGTGTCTCTGTAACTTTGTATGTTTGTCTGTTTGTCTCACTGTTCGTGTCGCTTTGACAATGTTTCTCTGTCACTTTGTACTCGGCTTGTGTCTATCAGTCTGTGTGTATATGTGTGTGTGTGTGTGTGTGTGTGTCTGTCTGTCTGTCTCTGTCTTTGTAATATTGTATCTCTGTGTGAGTGTGTGTGCGTCTGTCTGTCTCTGTGTCTCTGTAACTTTGTATCTCTGTTTGTGTCTGTCACTCTGTGTGTGTGGGAGTGTGTGTGTGTGTCTCTGTCTCTGTAACATTGTATCTCTATGTGAGTGTGTGTGCATTCTCTGTCTCTGTGTCTCTGTCAATTTGTATCTATATTTGTGTCTATCAGTGCGTTTGTATGTATATGTGTGTGTGTGTGTGTGTGTGTGTGTGTGTGTATGTCTGTCTGTCTGTCTCTGTCTCTGTAACATTGTAACTGTGTTAGTGCGTGCGTGTGCATCTCTCTGTCTCTGTGTCTCTGTCACTTTGTCTCTGTGTCTTTCTATCAGCCAGCCTCTCTCTTTGTGTATGTGTCACAGTCGTTTTGTATCTCTGCGTCGTCTGTCTGTCAGTCGCCTTCACTTTGTCTGTAAGTCTGCCTGCCTGTTTGTCTGTCTGTGTCGTTTTGTATCTCTGTCTGTCTGTCTGTCTTTGTCTGTCAGTCGGTTGGTCTCTAGTCACCCAGTTTTTGTCTTACAGTCTTTCTGTTTCTCTCACCTTGTATCTTTGACTGTCTGGTTGTTCTCTCCCCCCCTCTCTCTGTATATGTAGTACCTAGAACACAATTTAAGGTCGTATAACGGGTCATTCAGGTATTGTTCACTCCATTGTCACAACCATCAAGGTACTTCTGTCTCTACTTCATAGTGAGCTGGTTCGAACTCCAGTCGCGATTTTACGTTCACTTTCGGACTGACACCGTAAGGAAAGAAATGAACTCTTTCATTCCCGAGTTACCCGCCACGATTGTCCCTCTACAAGGATTGTTTTGGCATTAAATAATCCTCGAAGGTTAATATGGCATTATTCAAAGGAACCGAAACCAAATAATTTGTGTTGCATTTGTAAATTTTCTATAATATCATATACATTATATGGTCTTAAGATGTTCTATTGACGTCTTAATTTGGTTAGGTTTATTTGCATAATGGCATGTCAACACCTTGTAGGTTATTTAATACGGAAACTAAATCGTAAATATTCATAACTATATTTTCATTGTTACATTGCTTATTTTTTTAAAATTTACTTTTTCATTTGTCTATAATTATTTGCTTATCAAGTATTCCTGTCTAATACTAATAATTTGCACTTTGTTGTATGGTTTCTAGTATTCCTATCAAATAGTAATGATTTATACTCTTGCCCCGTCGGCTTGAGCTGCCGACTGCACTTCTACAGAGGGTAAGACCACTCCCAGTGAGTATCCTGGGTATAACATTACACTGAATCTGATGGTGAGGCTTCTGTCCTGGATCTTTGAAGAATCTAGAGCTCTCTTTCATCGCCATTACTCCCGAGTAAACTCTGACAAGGATTGGTAGTACCTGTTAGGGTCCTATCTATGGTTAAAATAGAAATGTTCAATCATTTGTGAAGAATTAATATTATTAGTTATTTAGAACCATACAAATAGATGCAAATAATTATGTAGAGATACTTGATAAAGAGAGTTATTAGTGTTAGATAGGGATACTTGAAACTATTTGACTGTGTGCAAACAAATGTGCTCTAACTAGTTTAAAAATGGAATTACTTACAAGCAGTTAACTCTCTCTCTCTCTCCCTCTCTCTCTCTCACACACACACACACACACACACACACACACACACACACACACACACACACACACACACTCTCTCTCTCTCTATATATATATATATATATATATATATATATATATACAAGAATGCTGCGAGCAATCTTGAACAAGTCCTGGTGGCAACACCCCACAAGACACCAACTGTACGGCCACCTGCCTCCTATCACGAAAACTATTCAAGTTAGACGAACCAAACATGCAGGACACTACTGGAGAAGCAGGGACGAACTCATAAGTGATGTTCTCTTATGGACCCCCACATATGGCCGAGCAAAAGCAGGACGACCAGCACGAATATACATTCAGCAACTATGTGAGGATACGGGATATAGTCCAGAAGACCTGCCAGAGGCGATGAACGATAGGGAAAAGTGGCGAGAGAGGGTCAGGGATATCCGTGCTACCAGCACGACATGATGATGATGATGATGATGATGATATATATATATAATCAAATCGTGCTGAGAGTACGGAGTTCCTTGACTCTCTCTCTCTCTTCATCAATCCCTACCATTTATCCCTCTTGCCAGGTCTTCTAGACTGTATTCTCTGTTGATGTGAGTCCTCGCTGGTCAAGCAATACTGGCATGTCCAAATGATGGATTTTTTTAGTAAACATTGCTTATGAGTTCCTCTTTACTTTTCCATCAATGCCCCGCATGTCTTGTTCATCTTGCTTGGATGGTTTGTGAGATGGAAAGCAGATGACCGTACAGCTGCTGTTTTATGGAGCATTGCTACCAGGATTTATACAAGACAGCGTCGGAGAAAACTAATCGACACATAACAAAAAAAACCCCAAACAAACAAAAAACAAAAACAAAAAAGCAAACAATTAGAATACATTCAATGCCAAATCAATAGAATTAGAAAATCTCAAGAAGATAGACACTTATTATAAGCCTGATAGAGGGTAAATGAATTGAGAAGAAGGAAAAGTACTTCGGGAGCAAAACTAAAAGCTGCCAGCCAAGAAGAAAGTCTTCAGAAGTGGAAAGAACATTTCAAGAATCTGTTTGAAACCCTTCTGAAATCTCTGATATATTTACCAAAAAATTACTAATAGCCAACGAGACATAAGACGAGGAAGAACTTGACGCTGAACTGAACACCCCCCTCCAAAACGAACAAATTAACAAAATAACAAAAAAAAAATACAAACCCAAAGAGAGAAGCTACAGACCTTGGCAAAATACCCTCAGAAGTTTGGAAGACAAGAATAGTTGATGACATACTTTTTTGATTATGCCAAGCAATCTATAATCAAAACAATAAAAATGAACGAAAGGATACATCTTCCCCAAGGAGGGTGACCTTAGAATCACTAGGAACAACAAAGACTTAACACTTACTGCTAAGAATTATAATGTCCTGCTTCTCAAACTTATTCAACACGAAAACGACAAAATTCTTTGGGAAAAATTGGAACGGATTTCGAAACATTATCTCCACATTGGCATAATGGTTAGAGTGTTCGCCAATAGCCCGGGAGATCTGGGTTCAATCCCCGGTCGAGTCATACCAATAACTAAAAAAATGATACTTCATGCTACTTTGCTTAACACTCAGCATTATAAAGTAAGGATCAAGGTAAAGTGAAGCAATCCAAGGAAAGGAGTTGCGTCCCCCTATACCTTGGTGTAATAATCGAAAAAGGAGCCTTCGGGTCACCCTCGACTAAGGTCTCCAACTTTACTTACTTACTGATGGAGAATCTTGAAGTTACCTTATTATTCGAAGATTTTTCCAAGATATTTGATTCGATACACTGTGGAAAGATGGAGCAAATACTACTTGCACATAGTCTTCCTCCTAGAGCAAGCAGCAAGAGGCATTGGCCTGTAAGTGATCGCAAATAAAACAGATTTCATGTGTTTTAAACGAAAGGGAACCATCTCCAATCCTCTAAAATTAATAGACCAGTTCAAATACTTTGGCAGTAACATCTGAACGTGATGTTAGCATACACCCAACAAAGGCATGGAATGCTATTGACTGGATGATACGGAAATCGGACCCATCCGATAAAATAAAACGGAATTTCTTTAAAGCTATAGTTATGTCAATAATATTATATAGATGCACCACATGAATGCTTCGTGCTGTGTCTGAAATCTATCTATCTATCTATGTGTATGCGTGTGTGTGTGTGTGTGTGTGTGCGTACGTACGATTTAGTATTAAATGGTCGACCAAGGCTGATATGCCGTTAAGTACCAATCAACCAAATAATTTATACATAATCAAATGGTTTACAATAACTATTCCAATAGACTAATAATTATTTGAATGCCCATATTTACATCGTTAAAAGAATTTATAACGCCAATAATTTGCAAGAGATTATATGGTTTTAAGTAACAACAACAACTACTATGATTCCTACTAATTATAATAATATTAAAAATTAGCAACATTCAAGATAGCGACGATGCATTGATACAACGACGAGAAGGCTACATAAAAAAAGCGCGGAGAAAGACTGATTACAGCCACCAGAAACAAAACAGACAACACAAGGATAAATAGAACAAAAATAACCAGAAAACAAAAATAAGAAGAAAGACAACTGTATGGACATTTCAAGCGACAAACAAACGAGAAAACATGGAAATGGCAAAAAAAAAAAAAAAAAAGGGGAACCTTAAGAGAGAAATTGAATCTATTTTGATAGAAGCACAAAACAATGCCATAAGGACTAACTGTGTCAAAGCCAGAATAGAGAAGACGCAACAAAATAGCAGATGAAGATTATGTGGTGATAGACACGAGAGAACCAATCACATAATAAGCGAAGGCACGATTGGGTGGACAAGGTGATACACTGCAACAAGTTTAAAATTAATCATGTGGACAACTGGTCGAGCTCATAAGTGATGTACTCCTATGGACCCCCACATATGGCCGAGCTAAAGTAGGACGACCAGCTAGAACATACATACATACATACAGCAACTGTGTGAGGATACTGGATGTAGCCCGGAAGACCTGCCAGAGGTGATGAACGATAGGGAAAAGTGGCGAGAGAGAGTCAGGGATATCCGTGCTGGTGGCACGACATGATGACGATGATGACAACCCAGAATACGTAATCGAAAATGAGACGCACCAGTTTCTCTAGGATTTTAAGATAAAAACGGATCATCTTATCTCGGCCACACGACCAAACTTAGTGATAGTCAACAAAAAAAAAGAAAAAAAGAAAAAAGAGAACCTGTCGAATTTTGGACTCAGCCGTAGTGGCTGATCACAGAATAAAACTGAAGGAAAGCGAAAAGAGAAATAAGTACTAAGGCCTTACTAGAGAACTGAAAAAAACAAACAAACTATGGAGCATAAAAGTGACGGTGATATCAATTATAATTGGTGCGAACGGCTCGGTCAACAAAAGATTGGTACAGGGACAGGAGGATTAAAAAATACGAGAACGAGTAGAGACCATCCAAAGTACAGCATCATTGAGATTGGCTATAATACTTAAAAGAGTCCCGAAGATTTGCAGTCACTATGTAAATTACTCTCAAATTAGTAAAATAATAAAAGTAATCCTTAGTCAAAATGTTAGATTGAAACTATTCTGAATAACTTATATACAATAATATGGAATCAAGTATTTCACTCAATAACAATTTTCCAACGAATCTATTTGACCCATAGATAGGATCCTAACAGGTACTACCTCCCGGGGTCAGAGTGGACCGAGGATTAATGACAAATAAGGATACTGTCAGTGTATTACAAACCCCGTCGGCAGGGGGTTAAGGGGTTCTATTCTAAAAGATTATACTGTCCATGGATAATATCTATCAACAGGAAAAAAAGCAAATCATAGATATATTCAACGATTACTTTCTCCAGTTGCTTAGGCTTTCAGGCATTATCGAAAATAAAGTATCAGATAGAACTGCAGCTTTACCACAGTGTTTTGTATCATATCCTAGGAACTTCATATAAGTATAGTATATATACCTATGTGGGTGTATGTGCCGGGTCGGCCTTAAATCATTTCGGCCAATTGAGCCCTGCGCCTAAAGTGAACCTACACGAGAGCATAATATACTTTTGGTTCATCTTGTACTCGCGACCATACGTTACAGTATAT
>CAUZXS010003146.1:60000-61746 GCA_963585895.1 Sepioteuthis lessoniana
CAACCAAAAGAAAACATCGTTAATAATCATAATATTGGTGTAGTAGCTATCAAAAAAGGGAGCCTTCGGGTCGCCTTTGGGTTGCCTTCGAGTCGCCTTTAGGTTAACTTCGGGTCGCCTTTGGGTTGCCTTCGGGTCGCCTTTGGGTTGACTTCGACTATGGTCGCCAACTTTACTTTTTCGTACGTCACTTAAAAATTGACCTCGTGTTGCATCCAACCTGTGGCAAAAGGAGGTGGGTAAACACACACACACACACACACACACACACACACACACACACACACACACACACACACACACACACACACATGTACACACGTATACATATATATACACAGAGATGCTCATGAAGTAACGGTATTCAGGGTAGAAAGTGGACACAGCAGCCTCGAGTTCAAATCCTTGGCGAGGCTGTTTGCTTTTCACATAACGCTAAATCTCTTGGGAAATATATGAATCCAGCTATTCTCCTTCCAGCTATGGATAAATAGTTGGGCAGACTCTGCTTTTTAGCTTCTGTATGGTAACCGGTCAAGGAGAAAGAAAAGTGTATTCAAACTTATCAAACTCTGCTTTAAAGATTAACCTCGAGTGGAGGGATCGGGTAAAAATCTTCAAATCTATGCGTGCGGGGGCACACACACACACACACACACAGAGAGAGAGAGAGAGAGAGAGAGAGAGAGAGAGAGAGAGAGAGAGAGAGAGAGAGAATCGGTTTAAAAGTTCTTAGGTTGACAAAGATACTCCCTTGGAATATGCCCAAATAAAATTTAAACATTTGTTGTCGGAGAACAACATAATACTGAATATAGACAGTGCCTTTTATTTTTCTTTACACTTATTTATGTTGACAATTTGTCATCGATAAGTCAATACATCATTAAAGAAATGCAAGACCCGTGGATTATACAAAACACTCACACACTGAAATATCTATCTATCTATCTATCTAATTATGTTCATATCTATCTATCTATCTATCTATCTATCTATCTATCTCAGTCTGTTCATATCTATCTATCTATCTATCTATCTATTCCAGTACGTTCATATCTATCTATCTATCTATCTATCTATCTATCTATCTATCTATCTATCTATCTATCTATCTATCTATCTATTCCAGTACGTTCATATCTATCTATCTATCTATCTATCTATCTATCTATCTATCTATCTATCTATCTATCTATCTATCCATCCATTCCAGTACGTTCATATCTATCTATCTATCTATCTATCTATCTATCTATCTATCTATCTATCTATCTATGTCTCATTTTGCCTATCGGTCAATATATATACACACACACAGCCATATTTGTATAGCATGCATACAGACATCTTATTATATCCGTTTTTATCCGTCTACTTTTCAGCATATTTACATATACACACATGTATCTATTTACATCTTTATATCACCACACACCCATATACACAACACACACATACACACGCACATACGCACGTACGCATACACACACCCACCCACACACAAACACGTATATATATATATACATATATACATATATTCACATCATTATATAATCACGCACTTACATATATTCATATATTTGCTTAATTCTCGATGTAACGGAGATAACAATGATATGGTAATTAGAATCCCTCACTCCTTCTTAACCCCTCCGCTTGTGCAGGATATGACACAAGGTCAATTTTTAAGCGGAGTTTAATAGGTTTGAATTCAGAGTTTTCCTTCTCCTAGACTAGTTGCCT
>CAUZXS010003147.1:0-15662 GCA_963585895.1 Sepioteuthis lessoniana
CCTCACTCTCCCAGAGAGGCTTAGAGTCTGGAGAGATGGCCCACTGAGGCTCGAGGCCATATCGGTTGTTGCCTCATAGTGTTAGTGTTAGGCTTCTCCGGCACTCACATCATGAAGTTTTGATCGAGCGACAAGACATAGCCGACCAGAATAGCGGAAGTCAACACGGTCGGTCAAAGTGTGATCCATTGCACTGTCAGACTTAGTGACTTACTCCCTGACTAGAGAGAACACCGCTCTCATATAGTCCTCAGATCTGGGCGATTGGGTTCACTAAAACGTCTCTGAGGAATGTCAGTGGGCCGGTATATATATAAAGTGCGCCTCTAAAACATTTTTCGGTATTTTGAGGACCGTGTTTTTCACCCCCTCCAACAATTTCTTGATGAATTTAAACAGTTTTTTTTCGAAATAACGCGTAGTTTTCGTTTCTCTTGTTTCAGCTCTCTTACGTTTTCTACTCTTGCAATGTCAAGGATCCTTTCTTTTACTTCAGATAATTGCTTCTTTACCAACTTCCGGTCATCTGGCATTTCTTTAAGCCGCTTCTTGAGAAGCGTTTGCTCTATTCTAAGCCGGTCCTTACCCTGTTGGCTGGAGCTGTAGAATACACCGACTGCTTCTCTGCAGAGGGGTCTGACACTAAACAATCTGATGGTGAGGTTCCAATAATACTCGGGCTTTGGGGTATGTGGAGTACCCCTTCCTTGCCATCGCTCCAAGGTCTTCTTGGCCCGGAGTGGTATCACTTGATAGGGTCTGATCTATGTGTCAAATAGAATAAATTTTGTTCTTATGCTAAACTGAATTGCTTAAAATACGTCTGTTTTGAGATTTAAATTGCGTACTTATACTAAACTGAATTGTTTGAAATAGAAATGTTTATATATATAAAATGGATTTGGCATTAAATAACCTACAGGAGTTGATATGCCATAAAACCAAACCAAATCAAACTAAACCGGTCCTTCTCTGTCTGTCTTCCATTGGCTGTTCGTATAGTTTTTCCTTTTTGTTCGTTTGCAGCACCAAATTGATCAAGGCAAATTGCATGTTTAATTTTAGTGAAATACTCCGATTCCACTCCGATAGATCCTTTCAATCTGTTTCGCAGAATGAAGGACAACTCTTTATCGATGTATGCAGATACATTTTTATGTACAGATATATCCTTGTATATATATATTCATGTATATGCATATATTTGCATGAATGTTATATATGTTTATATATGTGTATGTGTATATTATTATGTATGTATATATGTGTATATATAAATATGTATGCATATGTATGTGATTATATATATATATATATATATATATATACGTTCATATATACGTACATTTATGTGGATATGCTTTTATATATAAACCTGTGTACATATATATATATATATATATGTAGATATATGTATATATACATGTATATATGTATGTATAAAGAGAAATGTATTTATATGTAACTATGTATATACATACGTATATATTTATTTTTTTCTATATAAATTATATTTCTAAAGGAGAGCTCGATCTATGGCTATTGATATATAAATCTATCAGAATAAAATTTCTGAAAACGTTGTATACCAAGCTAGCATTTTCCCCATGGAAAATAGTAGTGATGAGAGAGTATATTTAGGAATTTCAGCGGATAACAAGAAAGAAGGATTATATAATCACATACATTTCTTTGTTAATCCGCTTCTTAGGAAATCAAACTGCCCTATGGAAGTATTTTGCGGTTTAAAGGAAAGTGGGCTATCTCCTTAAATAAAGTGGAAAATCATTTGAAAATCTTCGACGACAAATAGCTTCAATTGTAGATGTAACCTATGGGCTGAAGAGAAAATGAGCATAATCAATTACAGAGACACTGGACGGCTATTAAATAAACGAAACGAACTGATATTCAAATGCCAACACAAAAATAGGCTAAAATAACATGAGAGTAGTAATAATATAAATACGAAATATAGGAATACGATGATTATGATGTATAAATTGGGTGAGTATATATCTTAATACCTATTTTTAAAGGGAAAACCGGTAGGTCTAAAATAAATTATAACAACATAGTAACATGAATAGCAATGAGAATAGTAAAATGGAAATTAAGTGGGCTGGATAGCTTGGCGGCTCCTCATTAGAAGTAACAAATAGACCTGAAATTGTGAATTATTAAGAGAATAACTATAGATTTTAATTGTAGTTGGGGGCATTATACACACACACACACACACACACACACACACATATATATATATATATATATATATATATATATATATATATATATGATTTTAAATCAAAAGAATGAAAGATAACGATGCACAACATTGATAGAGGAAATGGGTAACCAATACCTTCTTAGAAATGAGAACATTTTAGAATCGGAAATCAGTAACTTTTGCCCCCCCCCCAAAAAAAAAGAGACATAAATAAAGTATAAATAAAGGAACAGACAGAAAAATTCTTAAAGAGGTTTAGGTCAAATTGGATATTGACTTAGTGAACAAATCTGTAGGCCCGTGAAAAAAGAATGGATATAAAATTTAAAACATAGTGACCGCACTTGCTTTCACTTTGAAGTCAAACCTATTGTAACAGGCGGTGGTTTGGCCGTTCTATTTTTTACTTTTTATTTTTTATCTATTTTTAATTGTTATTGTTTTTATTATTTTTCATTCATCTTTTATTTCTTTATTATTATTGTTATTATTATTCATTAGAGTTTTTCACATCAGCGTTAGCTGATGGTTTTTCACTGGAGTTTGAGTGACAGCAAGTCTCCCCAAGTCTCCAGGACTCGTCTCCGGATTCTGGCCGTTCTCGGCAATGCTGTCGTTTGGATAGTCTCTACCCGTCTACCAACTTCTGTGTCCTTCAGGCCTTTTAATAATCCTTTAGTTATTGTGCCTAAAGCACCAATCACAATTGGCACAATCGTTACATTCACGTTCCACGGCCTTTTCAATTCTCTAGCAAGGTCGAGGTACTTATCCATCTTTTCACTTTCCTTCGGATTTATTCTGTGGTCCGCCGGGAAAGCAAAGTCGACAATTTTGCAAATTCTCTTTTTTTTTTTTGTTGATTATTATAAGGTCTGGTCTTCTGGCCGGGATTGGGTGATCCGTTTGTATGTTAAAGTCCATAGGAGTTTATGCGTGTCATTTTCTAGGACAGGTGCTGGGTTGTGCATATACCATTTATTTGTATGGTCAAATTGAAATTTCTTGCACATTTCCCAGTGGATCACCTTGCCAACCCAGTCATGTCTCGCCTTATACTCCTTCTGTGCTAATTTGCTACATTCGCTTATTATGTGATTGATCGTTTCGTCTCACTCACCGCATAGCCTACTTTTACTGTTTTGTAGCGTCTTATCTATCCTCGCTTTGATATGATTGGTTCTTATGGCGTTGTCTTGTGCTGCTTTTAGGAGGGATTCCGGTTCCCTCTTAAGGTTTCCTTTTCTTAGCCAGGTCCATGTTTTCTGGTGTGAGATATTGTTTATTAGACGTTTAAAGCGGCCATAGATTTGTTTTTCCTCCCATTTTTGTTTCCTAGTTGTTGTCATTCTATCGTCTATCGTGTTGTCCTTATCGTTTCTGATGGTTGTAATTACTCCTCGTTCGTGTTTTTCTATGTAGTCTTCGAGCCGTTGTATCGATGCGTCAACGCTGTCTTCGATTCTTGTAAGTCCATTTTTTTTCTCGTGAGACGAAAATGTACACGTTCTGTCGAAATAAATTTAAAATGGTACCGTAATTTCCGTTGAGTTTTCTTTTTATTGATTGGTTGGTTGGGTTTTATGGCATATCAAAATTTGTAGGTTATTTAACGCCAAATCCATTTTTGTGCAAATAGGTCAATTTCAAACAATTCTGTTTAGCATGAGTACACAGTTTAATTGTCAAAACAGTTCTAATTCAGCTAATTCAGTTTAGTATAAGTACAGATTTTGTTTACACACTGTTAAATGTCAAAACACCTCTATATTAAACAATTCAATTTAGTGTAAGTACGGTTTCAATGTTAAAAACAGTTCCATTTCAAACAATTCAGTATAGCATAAGCACGCTGTTTAAATGTAAGTACACAGTTTAATTGTGAAAAACATTTCTGTTTAAGCTATTCAGTTTAGTCAAACAGTTCTAATTCAAACAATTCAGTTTAGCATAAGTATGCAGTTAGTTCGATTTGACCCATAGATAAGGCCCTATCAGGTGCTACTATTCCGGGTCAGACAGAACTCGGGAGCAATGGCAATGAAGGGTTGCTCCGCATTCCCCAATGCTCCAGCATCACTGGAACCTCACCATCAGATTTTTTTGCGTCATATCTAGGATACACGTTGGGTGTGTGTGTCTTATCCCTCTGCAGAGGATGTGTCATATATATATATATATATATATATATATATATACTCATATATATGCATGTACATATATACTTATATATCCACGTATACACATGTACATATATGTGGGTATATATATATATATATATTTGTGCCAATGTACATATGTACATATATTTATATATATGTATATATATATAAAATATTCGATAGGCCATTTCTCGTTATTATAAATCAATCATTTCGCTCATGTGCTTTGTTTGTTTCCCGTTTTTTCTACCGTGTAGAAACTAAAGTCGGTTATGGACTGTTTTTGAGGAAATCAGCACGATGGCGCAATTCACTCATCATTTTTAAACATCGTCAATGACATACTATTCAGTCTTATTCAGTCCTACTTTTGGACGGAAAATCTCCCTATTTCGCGGCTGTGTGAATATCGCTTCTCAGACATCGATTTTAGTGATACAAAAGCTTTGTCATCACAAATACATATTTATCCTCTGCTTCCGTAAAAAAAAAGATGATAAACCATAACAGGAGCAAATGAAAAGGGCTGTTCTGTCCACACTAACAGCCAAGAAGAAATTACTGAATCAGTCCATTTACTTCAGTATTGTAAGCAATAGCCCGAAACCTTACACTATTAAACTGATTTATCTGAAGAAAAATGAACTCGAATTGTTTTCCTCTAACCGTAGTGATTATTTTAATGAGTTATTAATGTTTTTATACAAGCATGTGTAATGATTCTGTTCGTATATCATCATCATCATCATGACGTGCGGCTAGCACGGACATCCCTGACCCTCTCTATATGCGGGTGTCCACAGGAGCACATCACTTACGATCTCGTCTTTGCTTCTCCAGCAGTGTCCGGCATGTCTAATTCGTCTAGCTTGTATAGTTTTCGTGATAGGTGGTAGGTGGCCATACAGTTGGCGTCGTGTGGGATATTGCTGCCAGGACCTGTTCAATATTGCTCGCAACATTCTTGTATAATTGCCCTCGAGCTTCGTATATAAATAATTAGAATAACTTCAGGCCATCTTGTGAATTGGTCAATCCACTTCAATATGTAAGAATGACCATTGCACGATGGTATAGGGATATGTAGTTTTTGCTAGTGTTATTCGTGTCGTTTTGTTTGGTTGGTAGTTGACGGTTTTGGGTTTAGATATCTGACTCCATTAGTTTTCCTCTTGACCCCATTTAAATCGTTGGCTTCTGTGTTTGTGAAGGCTCCAAATAAATTACTGAAGGAAGGAAAGAAAGAAGACGAAGATACCTTTTAGATTCTAACTTTATTTTTGGGTTTTATACGGCCGCTTTGTAGTGATATGTCTTCCTGGATTATTAAAGAATATTCGTGTCTCCCAAATCAGGCATTGAAATGCACAAGTCGTTTTCGTGATTGGTGAGTTTAAAGTCGAGGTGGTTGTGTCCAGTTGGTGTTTTTAGTATAGGTTGCTGTCAGCATAGACCGGTGCTACTGGCGGAAGAGTAAGCCAGCGTGCGGCTAAGCGGACACGTGGTTTTCCCCAGCAGCAGGAGAAACGAGGTCTTTCCAGTTAAGTGGTCACGAGTCACGAGCAAGAGTTTCTTTCTTGTGCCAGTAAATCTGTTTTCAGGCATGCGTGGATTTCGCTATCAGAGGCTTTTGGGAACCGCCACACTTTGGATATATTTTATTTTATTTCTATTTCTATTTTTTTCTAATCATGACACACGTCCTTACCCTGAGCTATTTTAGGGATATGCTAGAAAGGAAGAGATAAGAGTGTCTCTTATAAGGTGTGTGTGTGTGTGTGTGTGTGTGAATTGTTTGCCGTGTTATTTTTGTCTAAAAAAATGAAACAGTCTCTGTCATATAATTTAGTAAAGACGTTGGTAACTGTGTGTTGGAACTAACCACACAGTTCGTTGTTGTAGATTGACGGCCCGAGTGAGTTGCGTAAAAGGCAACTGAAAAATTAAGGGAAAAAAGGTTAAAATTAATAGTATATAGGAGCAAAATTACAATGTTAACAACAAAGAGAAAAAGTCCCTAAACAATGTACAGCAATCATAATTATCAAGCAATAATTTGGGAAAAAAGGAATAGCATATGCACGTATATTCTCAAATTTGTGTTTATTCTTTCCATAAAATTACAAAAATATATTTGTTAGACTTTAACTCAAAGGTTGCGTTTTCAGAATACAGACTGATTATCGAATTTATTCTCAATAGCTTCTTCGGTAACCACTATATCACACCGTTGTTTATTGGCAAAATCTAAAAGTATATCCATATTAATATCCAATTTTGTTATCTAAAGAAATTGCCTGTAATTTTATATATAAAAAACAGTATTGTAATATTACGAATTTCTTCAAGATTTTATACTTTTAAAATGTTGAAAGGGAAATCTCAAAAGTACAGTTTTTACTAAGAAGGACCGATAAAGATAGAGATAGAAACTCCTTTTTACTTTTTTTTTTTCTTATTCCCCGTCATGAACTATCCATGCGCGATGACCATCTGGTCAACTGTTTACAAAAATAAACAAATAGATAAATAAAATGAAATAGAATAAATAAGAATAGATGAATAAATACATACCATCATCAAACAAATCACCGTGTTATATACTTGATGTATTGAATTATAATGAGATTCGTCAACGATGACAGGTCACTGTTGATAATATAAGTAATAAATGATAAGAATTCGGAAAGCATATGAAAAATGTGTTGGACAAGGAACGGTCAAAGAAGTTGAAACAGTACTGACAACTATTCACACACACACACACACACACAAATCATAGAGTTCGAAATGTCGTTCAGCTAATTAGGCCGACTTGCCAGTAAGTCTGCTTGATTTGTGACGTGGCAACATGTGACAAGAAGACCTTGTTTTTTTTTGTCACACAATATATAAAGAAATATAATGCTTATATAGTATATTAAATTCCCGACTATCTGAAAAAAGTTAAACATTATTTTCGATTAATATTAAAGGGATTATTTAAATGTGTACAATATACGCATATATTTGTATGTGGTTATTGATATCTGTCCATAAGAAAATAGATTCATGTACGTATGTTTACGCTGATAGACATGGTTATTTTGTACTATTTGAATTATATCCCTCAGTCATCAATTTAAAAGGTGTCCATTAATATTTGTAATGTATTTAAATTTATTAGTGCATTTTGTTCCGTATAATTGTGACATGCAGTCGTTTTCAAAATATTTCAATATAAGATTTTATGTAGCACTTTGATCATTTTAAAACTATTGTTTACATCGGGGTTAAACATAACATTTCAGCCGCTTATCGTCTGGTTATCTTCAGGTGTTCATTTTTAGTTGATCGGGTACATTAATCGATTGTATTTTTGCTTTTCTGTGATGGCGTTTGTACGCATTCATTCTGAACAAGTGTATATAGTTTTCGGAACAATTTCAGGGATTAAATTCATAGTCACCAAGTCGCTAAAACATATTTAACCAACGCTTATATCCACTAGATCAGCGGCTCGAATAAGATAAGGTGGTGTATTTTTGAAAATCCACTGTCATGTTTACCATATCGACTTCATACTGTTCTGATTTTTGAGATGTCATTTGAGATCAATATATAATGACAATTCCTTATATAAAAAATCAAACAACTATTACAATATATTCACCATTTTACTTTCGATCCACTGGAATTATGGCAAGGAAATCTGCTGTAATATTGTCTATTCTTTTCTTTTCCGTTTTAACTTTTTTGTTGTTAATATACCTATTGTGAATATACAATATTGACGATATGTGCATTAAATAAAGCTGAAATGTTTTCTTCTGAATGTCGAATTAAACTCATAAACAGAGAACAGAACGTATTATATCTTCATCTTTTTATACTTTAAATAAAGTAAAATAACTAAACGCCCAAACTTAAAAGTGTATATTCGAAATATCAAGTCTGCCTTGTACATGCATAAAAATAATTTTTCAAGATAGTTCTTCTTTAAAGGAAAAGAACTTCAAATGGCTCTCTCTCTCTTTCTCTCTCTCTCTCTCTCTCTTGCACATACACTGATTTTACTACAGAGTTATATGAAATTATCTTATGTTAATACGAGACATTGCTTGATTCGTATAATCACAACGGCAGAATTTCTCACTAGTGACAGAATGTTGCTATTAATTTGCAAATTGCTTTGTTTTCAGCCTCCAGATCAACAGAATTTGAGCGAAAGATTAATATTGATACTACAAATACAAGGAAAAATCTGATTATGTTTCAGTATTTACATGGTTTTTGTATTTGTTGTATTATTATCAGTCTTGGGTTTAAATTTTATCAATTCAATACGAAATGAGTAAGTTAAATCAACTGTAATTTTAAAAATGTGATTTTTATTCCATTTTTTAAAAACGTTTATAATTTTAAAAATCCATTAGAGGAGCATACACTTCATTCGGACCCCAGTCTGAAGACTGTGGAGATACACCTTGGGAGCAACACTTTGATACTAGACATTGCACGAACACTTCACAATGATTCTGGACACATTTATAATAGTGTAATTTTGATGAAAAGTATATAAGTCAAATATTGAATCAAGACATATAACTGTTAAGCATGTTGCCATATTCTTAATGATATTTGTGTGAAAGTCACTTGTGCTAATTAGCTGCATTAATAAAAGTACAGTATCACTTGTTTATTTTGCTCCACAATATCTTTTTGTGACTAGTAAATTAACTTTGTCACTTAGTTTTTCGACACTTTATGGCCTCATATTCTTTTCAATTATTGCTCGGACTACGGTTGCCTCTAAAGGAAACAGGAAACAATAGTCTAAAGCAAATAAAGCATATCAATATTATCCAAACTGTAGTTCTCTGGAGGCGTCAGAGTGCCGATTAGTGCCATTGGCACCTGTTCTTAGTAAGAATTTGGTCAAATCGGCGTTACATGACAAATATTTTATGAAAATATACCTGAATGGCAACAGTAGTTAAACATCCTTTCAATTGTCGAGTCTTTGTTGCTAAATGAGATCAAAATTAACAAATACGTCGATATAATGCATAAAGACATTCTAGACAACCAACAGAAATTACACTTTATGGAAAATACTAGAAAAATAAACTACATAGTTTATGACAATATCCACCAGTGTTTATATTAGATATATAACAGAATAACCAGCTGATACTAATTTTACCTTGAACCATAAACAGAAAACTACTCAAATTGTAAAAATGTATATAATCAAAACTTTTTAACTAAACCTTAAATTAGTTTAATCAGTAACCTTAATTCTTATATAATTCTACCATAAAAGCTAAATCGAAACTAAAGCTGAAATCTAACATTAACATTAACACTAACACTTAAATAAAAATTTAACCTAAACATAAAGTTTGGTCCTAAAACTAAAATAAAACCACAAACCTTTTTCACGACTTTAATATATAAATTGGAACCAATACATATTTATTAGCTTTGCTTCATTAACATCTATCTTGTTTATGATCGAGTGTATTCAGTGAAAAGTATTGGATTGTCATGCCATTCATAACTCAAGTTTTTCTAGCTATATTTTAGCGACCAGCATTTTCAATAGTGCACTGGAATCTGAGTTAAAGGCATACTCTTGTCTGTTATCTGCTCAATTACATCTGATTTTCGATTACTGGTGTCCATTTTCCAATTCAGGTTGGTCTGGTTTTACATTAGCATTTTTTAGGTACCAACTTTGAATGTGAGTTCTGTTGTTCAGGCTTGGTTGGTTGGGAACTGGTCATTGTCTGTGACTGAGTCTATGACGGAATTGGTTGGAATTACAGCAGTGTCTAAGTAGTCCATTAATTTGGAGATTATTTCTTACTCGGAAATATCTTTTCCAAGTTCTAGTTTTTGTACTATGCATAAGGGCATGTTGAAAATAAACATTTTGGCATGTTTCCTAAAAGAAACAAATTTACGTGAGTCAAGCGTGATGAAGACGGCCAAACACTGAATATGATAAAAAAAGAAAAAAAAAAAAAAAAAGAAAAGGAAAAATTACACGGGCGCGCATATATATATATATATATATATATATATATATATATATATATTAATAGACATTTTTTGTCTATATTAATAGACATTTTTTGTCTACATATTTTGTGTTAATCCTTTCGAATTGCCGTATTAGTCTTATGATATTCGGCGGGAATTGGTCGATAACCGCCCCCATAATTAGTTCTTTCCCAAGTACTTTCTGCCCAACTTTGGACCATCACCAGGAGAGGATGTATTACAAAAGTGATGTAACTTTTGTAAGTACATAACTACTTTGTAAGAATGAGCGTCTGTACTCTTGTATTGTGTAGTGATGTTATTCTTACAGTGTAATTTGTCTCTTCACGAGATCATGTCTTTATTCCAAAGTGCTGTTATATTTATGAGCAGCAGGATCTTATATATAAATATATATATATGTGTGTGTGTGTGTGTGTGAAATATAGGATCTTGAGATAGTTTTAACTGATAGATTATAGTCATTTCTACCTAATTAAATTCAATCAGTCTAGTGCATAAAAAAATAGACTAGTTTCATTTTTAAAGTTATTTTCTATTGAAACTCAATACATAATGTAATTTTTATGCATTTTGATATGTGTTGTTTAACTTATATATAAAAAATGTAAACATGTTTGGTTTGAGTAAGCTCAAACCCAGAAAAATACAAAAACAAAAGGAAACATTTTTTTCAATATTATCACTTATAATAGGTCTGCTTCTGGTAAGGCCCGCATAAAAATTGACATTATAAAGTTTTATGAATTCTCAAGTTATTTGACTGATAGACAGGCGTCAAAGAGTTAAGATCTGATTAAAAGAAGAAACGGTGGTTTTGTAATATTGTAAGAAATTATAAATAACATTCTAAAAATATTGTCAAAATGACATTTAACGGAAAAATTCAAATCTAGATAAGAATCTTTTGAAGGGAAATAAGTTTTTAATTAGCTAAACAAATTATTTGTTAATAAAAATCTGCGTGTAAATTTCACTTATTTTAACTCTGAATTTGATATATAATACTAATATGGTCTTGCCACCAAAATTGCAGCATTATGTTAGAGTTTAATATTTTATAAAATTACCGCCCGTTTTCATGAGAGATAAAAGTAATTTTGTTGCTAAAATGAATTTAAAACATAATTAATTTTTTTCGTTTTATTTGTCAAACTAAAAATAACATAATATTTTTATGTCACTAGAATATCTCACGTTCACCATGGATTTAACATATTTCCGTTGCATCAACGAAAGAAGCCATTACACTGTGATAAGCAATTCTGAGAAAATGACAGAAAAGTATATATATATATATATATATATTATTATTATTATTAATATATATATATGTATATATATATCTTTCTCCCTCTTATTTTTCTCACACTCTTTCTCTCTCTCTCTGTTTGTCTGTCCCTCTATTTCACACGCGCACATTTCTACGTTATTATATATAGATTATCAACTTATTCAATTACACACACACACACACACACACACACACACACACACACATATATATATATATATATATATATATATATATATATATATATATATATATGGCTCTTTATATTTGTAGATTGATAATATGGAATTCCGATAAAACCTGAAAAAATCATATCAAATGCTCGTGTTATCTTTTACAGAAATGTGATAATCCTTGAGATTAATTGCAGATGCTTTGATCATTTAGAGTAAGGAATAGTTATTTTAATAAATTCTTTTTTTATTTCGATATCATAGACTTTTTGTCAAAAGAAAGGAACTGCATATTCCTCATCCCTCCAAATAATGCAGCTTTGATCGTTTATCGTTTCTATTTCTGTTTTTATATTGCAGAAGAAGATGAACAAACATCTTCTATTTCTGCAATGTTCTACGTGTCTCCAAAACAGTTGTAAACAATAAAACTATGAGGATATCAGTTCAGGTTGCAATGACCCGTTAAAAAATTCATTTTCTTGTACAATTTTAAATGAAAATGGAATTTTGGTAATGTAGATTGTACGTACACAGTATTAAGCTGCTTCTATTGTTATTTTCTTTGAGGGATAAAATCCTATAAAAACAAAGCGCACTGAAAGATCATCGTGACCTAATGCGTCTCGAGACAGCGGAGATTTATCACCTTTGTTGAAGGGCGGTCTTAAAGTTATACTGAAATGAATAAAGCACAAAGAAAAGTATAATTCTTCCGTGAGATGCGTTATTAGATCTTACCTGAAAGTGGGCAGTCATTTCTCATTAGAATTGAGAAGATGACGTAATTGAATGTGACCAATCAGACAGAAGATATTAACACTCCCCAGTTCCAAATGTGTTCTTAGGAAAATCAGAAAAAATGTGTCAGTAGGTCATAGTGTAGATTTAGTTACATCATTTGATTCTACTCGACAAGTGTTCAACTGTTTTTGCTGCAGGCCGTGCTGAATAATACTTATTAGCTAAAAGGCATTGTTTCTATTCACCCTTTTTCTTCTCCACGATCTTGAAATGAAATTTTAGTGCAAAATCTCTCTTTCTAACTTATTCTTTTATTCAGCATGGAAATTCTACACCAAAATATTATTTTTACAAGAGACCCAATTTGTAAAGTAACTATGATTTTATCTATTTTATAAAATGAAACACAAAACAAAACAAACAAATAAACTAGCTAAAAATAAACAAAGCCTCATAAGACTTATAGTTTACTTATCGCACACTCGTATGATAGAATATTACAAAATTATAATTTTCCATTCCAATCAAAGCTGTCTAATCTTCTGTATCTGCTTTTCAAAGCATCTAGAATGTAGTATTTTACGAAATATAAATATTCTATCGATGATATTTTAATCACTGAAACTCACTGAATAAATGTAGCAACTTTCTAACATCTGTAAATCAATCTTTCAGTTAATATTGTCTGATTATCATCGTATTCGCTCTGTTACGATTCACAACATAGAAGATTTACTGACAGAGATAATAATGACTAAATGAATATATCATTGATCTGTTCCAAACTTAGCACTCAAAATTCATCTACGTCACTTAATTTAAATTGATGCCGTAAGTTAATTTGCGACTATCATTGTTTCTTGGTATCACTGCATAAATTATCACTGTTTAACCAATTTTAGAAATTCTTCCTCTTAATTCGTTATTTATACTTGTAACCTCTTCTTTTTCTTCATGAATTTCGAATGATCAGATTTTGCATGGAAATTATTTTCTGAGATGCAATTAATTAATTCATTGAAAAAACAAAACAAAACAAAAAGCCCCCCAACTCCAACCCCTCAAAAAACAAAAAACAAAAAACATAAACAAACAAGCCCCCACAAAAAAAGATCAAAAAATGACAACAAACAAACAAAGAAAAAACACAAAAAACTTCACCTTCAGTTTACAATCGCTCAATAAATCGCAACGAAACTCTTTCAGTTTAATGTATTACATAACCTGAAGAAAAATGCATTTTTATGTTAAAATGCATATTTGTTTCTGATTAGTAATTTAAAAAAATCAGAAAATCTTTTAGAGATTTTTCCTCCAATGTGGTGAAATACGAAAAATGATTTAGCGTTCGAAAGTTAAAGCAGAATCGACCGCAATACAAAATAATGCTAAAAATGTTTTGAACCTCAATTTACAAAACTTGAATGTTGAACAACATCTGGAAGTTTATCTAAACTATTCATTTCGTAAGAACCTTCACTAGATAACTAGGAAAAACAAGTACGTTAAAATAAACTATGTCCCTTCGTCTTATTGTAAAATTAATCGTATCTAAATTGTGCAATCAGCTACACGAACAAAGGTAACTCAAGTTAGTAGCAAACGTTATAGGAGAAATCCGTATAATTTTATAAGTTGTTTTGTTACTGAGTTGTTGCAGTGTTATGTATTATAATGGCACGAACTTTCATAAACAATTGTACTGCCCTTGGCAAAAATTATGGAAATAGCATACTTAGAGGGTGTTCATTTATTATGTTTTTTAATTTACTAGTAAATAAATTAATTATAGATAAAATGCAAAACATTTTTCTTTGATAGCTGAACATTCTGGTTTAATAAAATATTCCTTCAACAAACTAGATTAAATTATTTAGATTTATAGCATAATTTTTTCCCAAGTTATACACAGAAACGTATTATTGAATGACTCATGCTGAGGAAAAAAATATGGAAGGATCTTGTAATTTGCGTTCCTAAAACAAATAAATGCGAGCAGAAGTCTACAGTTAAAAGACCGTTCTTGTAGAACTGTTGGGCATTTCTAATTGAAAGAAAACATGGCACTAACAAAAGAACTATCAATTAAAACGTTGGAAAATATAATAAAACTCATTCAAGAAACCAATCCATAATAGAGAGTAGCGAAAGACATTGGGTATTCCAAGTCATCAATAACAAACAAATAGAAGAAAATGAGGATAAAGTGGGATAAAGAGAAACAAACATGGTGTGTGGATAATTGGAAGAAATTGATATTCATTGATGAATCAAGAATCTGAAGCAATTCAAATAAAACGTATAAAGATGATTGCCTTCAGTAAAAAAGTAAATTTCCCAAGTTCATTCATGATATGGAGTTCCATGTCAATTAAAGGACTAGGGGTAATGGAAATCGTTACCTTATCAATCAATGCATTCATGTGCATTGAAATACTGGATAATTTTCTGTTTGGTGATGAAAAGGTCAAAGAGCAAAACAGATGAAAGCTTTTTTCAAGGAAGACTTATAAGCGAATAGTCCAGATCAAATTCCAATTGAACATTTCTGATAGAAAATTAAAAAATGGTCCATGATAAGACTCTTTCCCCAAAGACGTATTAAATACTATTCACCAAAAATGGAACCGCTGTGATAAAGAATATTACATTAAATTAGTGAAATCCATGCATGAAAGAATTAAAGCTGTCCTAAGAGCTGGTGGAGGAGCAATTAAGTATTAATGCTAGTTTTTTGTCAATGAATTTCATAATTTTTTCTTCAATATTGGATTATTCCATTATATTTTCTTCTGCATGGGCTGAGAAGAAAAAAAATTATACCTTTAATCTAAATCATTCAAAGTTTCTTAATGGAATGTTTTATGAAGCCAGAACGTTCAGCTGTTAAAGAAAACATATTATGCGTCTTATGGAGGTGCCCGTATAGTGTAATGGTTATCGTCGTAAGAAATGGACACGGCGACACGAGTTCAAATACTGGACGAGACTGATTGCATTTCACATAGCAC
>CAUZXS010003148.1:0-30000 GCA_963585895.1 Sepioteuthis lessoniana
ATGCAGAGGTTCCAAAATAAGATGTTTATTAAAAGCATACAGGTCACATGCATATATTTTACCCAGGTTAAGATGGGCATTGTTTTTCAGGGTGTAATGAATATATGCACTCATTATATAAACATTTAAATAAGTACTAAGAATGTGTGTGCAGAAAGATGAAACATTTTGAACTGAAAATAATTTGGTTGATTTCATGATATATCAAACTTAACTTGGTTATTTTATGCCAATCAAAGAATTATGTTTTTTAATTACATACCATTCAAACATTTCATAAAAGTAAAGTAAAGTGGGCAACCCAAAAGTTCCTTTTTTGATAGCTACTACACCAAGATGTAGGGGAGAGCACTAATCCGTTCCATAGATTGCTCCATTTTACCTTTGATCCATACCTTATAATGCTGAGTGTTAAGCAAGGAGGCATGAAGAACCATTTTTTGAGTCTTTTGTATGACTCGACCTGTGACTGAACTCAGGTCTCCCAGGCCATTGGAGAATACTCTGAATATTCTTAGAGCAAATGCTGTTGAAAATCCTTTTGAAAATTCTGACAAACAGATCTGTTTGAGGTATAAATGAGACCCTCATTGGTTAGGTTATTTCATGTCTAAATCTCTCTTTTCTCAAGCAATCATAAGGTTTCCTATTTAAAATAATAATCATTTGTTAGACCTCTAACAGTTACTGACACTCTAGATCAGAGTGAAACTAGAAATACTGACAAAGAAAGAGTGACATCAGATTTCCCACAAATGGAGCCTCACCACTAACTCCATTTTCATATGAGACCCAGGCCCCTGAAACATATAAGATTTAAGCAAGTCTTATTATAGCCTTTTCCTTATAGTGATCAGTTTTAGTAATTTTCAAATATTCATCTCGGTGTTAAGTTAACTCTAGCCTAACACTTTAGCAGGCAGGCAGGTAGGCAGTCTGACTGACATTCAACACTCTTTTACCTATGCTGTATTTATACTTTCGTTTGATATACTTTTTTCACTTAATCCCAAGTTCGTGTCTTTCTTGCGGACCTTTTACTGGTTCACAACAATAATATATATATATTTCTATACTGGACATTGGCATAATGGTTAGAGTGTTCGCCAATGGCCCGGGAGACCTGGGTTCAATCCCAGGTCGAGTCATACCAAAGACAAAAAAATGGTACTTGATGCCTCCTTGCTTAACTCTCAGCATTATAAGGTAAGGGTAAAGTGGAGCAATCCAAGGAAAGGAGTAGCGCCCTCCCATACACCTCGGTGTAGTAGCTGTTGAAAAGGAGCCTTTGGGTCACCATTAACTACGGTCTCTTACTTTTATATGCATTTTTATAGGTAAATATTTATACACACATGACGTCAAGAAAGTCAACTATCTTAAAGTTTAAGGCTATTTGAATTCGTAGACTTAGCAATTTAAATGCCTTAATAATATTTTTTATTTCAGAAGTCTTGGGGCCGTTACTGTCCTGGATGAAGATAATTCCATCTAGGTGGGGCTTCGCCGGGATGACTGAATATTCTTCATCCCGGACAGTAACGACAACAATATGTCTAAAATACAAAAGAAGATTATTGGGGCATTTAAATTGCTAGGTATACGAATTCAAATAGCCTCAAACTTAAAGATAGTTGACTTTCTTGACGTCACACTCAATCTAAATAATACCACCTTCAAACCTTTTAGTAAAAACAATTCCGCCCCACCTACATAAATATTGACTCTAACTACCAAAGATCGTTATTGAAGCAGATTCCTAATGCCATGAACCAGAGGATTAACAAGCTATCCTCATGTAAAAGAATTTTTGAGGAAAGCAAAAGTATATATGATGAAGCCCTCAAAAACAGCGGATTCCAAGGTAGACTGGAGTATGTGAGCCCAGTGAACTCCGGCTCTAATGGTAGAAGCAATAGTAGTGGGACCTTCACACTCGTCAAGGTAGATGACACCAATAATAATCACTCAAATAGACGAGGAAAAGATAGATATAGAAAAGTAATCTGGTTTAACCCGCCATTTTGTAAACCTACCAACATTAATATTGGTAAATACTTCCTAAACCTCCTGGATAAGCACTTTAATAGGGACAATGCATTATGAAAAAATTTAATAGGAACATAGTAAAAATTAGTTACTCTTGTACAAAGAATATGCATAGTATTTTAATTAACCATAACACTAGGTTACTAGACGAATTAGATAAAAATAGTGACGTCTTGTAACTGTAGAAGTAAAGGGGGATGCCCCTTGTGCAGACGATGCAACTCGAAGAACGTCGTATACCAAGCGTGCATTCCTTCCATTGAACATAATAATGATGAGGAAAAGGTCTATATAGGTATCTCCGCTGGGAATTGGAAACAAAGACTGTACAATCACAGACATTTTTTCTCCAATCCGCGACTTTGAAACCAAACCGCTCTATGTAAATATTTTTGGAGCCTCAAGGATCAGGAACTAACCCCGCAAATAAAGTGGAAAATAGTCAGGCAATCTTCCACCATGAATAGCTTCAATGTTTAATGTAACTTGTGTATCGATGAAAAAATTAGTATAATTGATTTTAAAGATCACAGACGAGTGTTAAATGAACAGAACGAGCTTGTGTTTAAATGTAGACATAAAAGTAAATTTAGATTATAGTGACAGGGAGCCACAGAGGCTCTTATTCTAGACAATAGCTGGGGTATTGATGGTGGATGATTTTTATTGGAATTAATAACATTTATTTCAGTAGTTGATAGTATTATATGACGGGGAGATTTATATACAGGAAGAGATTCTTGGAAATTTAGATATTAATTCAAAATTAAGGTTTTTAATTTCTGGAGTAGTTAATTCCCCTTGACCATTTTTAGAGTTAATTTGAGGAACTTGGTGATTGCCAAAATGTTTTTTTTTAATCTTAATTTTAATTTGATTTAATGTTTTTAAGGGAGAGTCAAAGACCACTCTAACTGAGGGAATTAAGTATAAGAAGTAAATGAAAACTATATGAAGTTAATCATTTAGTTTACAAGCTTACATCATTCAGAAGATTCCTCCTGCTATGAAAAATCTAGCATATGTTCAAATTAGGAAGGGTTGATTTACTGGAACACACTTTTTCTGGTTTCTTAATTTTTCTAACATTTTATTGTTTTGATCCCCTTTACTCTCGCCAGAGAATTTAAAATTTATATAGGTTTTTCTTCTTTTTTTTCTTCTTTCTTTCATACACATATAGACTGTAATCCATATTTGCTGATTTTAAACATGTGCAGTCATCTGATGAGACGGACAGTATAATATTCTCCGGCGAAATAAATTTATAATGACAATTTAACTAGGTTTGAGTTTCCTTCTAATTGCATTGTATACGCTCTGTATATGAGTTTTTATATATAAACCAGGATGGAAAAAATATATTACAATAGCCATACATCAAGCACTTCCGTAGATTTATACGAAATTCCCCATATATTCTATACGCGAATAATCCACACTCTCTGACTTCGGATGTTGACTGGATATACTTATATATATACACACATATTTAAAGTTGGCGACCGTAGTCAAGGTGATCCAAAGACTCCCTTTACAATAGCTACTACACCGAGGTATAGGGGAGGGGGCTATATTTTGATCCGTAATTACAATGCTGAGTGTAAAGCAAGGTGGCATCAAGTACTATTTTTTTGAGTCTTTGGTATGACTTGACCAGTCATTAAACCACAGTCTCTTGGATCATTGGTGAACACACTACCTATTATGTACATATGCATATATATATACATATATACGAGGATCAGTAAATAAGTTTCCAGACTTTTTTCGTGGGGACACTTTTATTGATAGTACACACATGAAACTCTAGTCCCCTTCGAAGTAGTCTCCCTCGGCTGCAATGCACTTGTTGTACTGTTCTAACAACTTCTGGAAGGCCCCATAGAAGTCCTCTTGTGTGAGCATGTCAATGACCTTTGCCACAGCCTCTTTCATCTACTCAATTGTCTCATAAGAAGTGCGTGGAGGATTTTGGGAGATTTTGAAAAAGTCAGTTAGTAGAGTTGAGACTAGACACAGGACAAGAAGGGTTGACTTTCGCTTGCTCACAGAGGCCTTGGGCAAGTGTCACACGAGATGGGGGGTGCAGATGAAAAAGCCAGAATAGAAAGATTGAGCGTCTCTCTCCTTATGTCGAAGAACCTTTAAACTCAAAGGTAATAAAAAGTTTTGTACCTGAACTGAGAAGTCGTAAGTGTTTTTTGTGTTTTGAGATTACTATGTTCTATGTTATATATATATGAACATTATATGTCCATTTCATACATAGCTGTATCTGGCTATGGTACAGGATTACAATGTTTTATCTGTAAGTACAAAAATCAACTTGAATTTTTTAAAACAAACAAGCAAACAAAAATTTATAAACCTATACATCTCTTTTTAATATCTTTTTAATTTATTTTTGAGGAAGAATTAAATCTTACAATCTAGAAATAATAATTGCTTCCTTTTGTATATTTCTAATCTTCTAGCTTTCAAAATTAGTGTAGTATTTCTACCTGTACAAATGCTACAATCTAATCCATGACTATTCAATCCAATCAAAATTTTAAAAATTATACTAGTATGTATATGTTTTGAGAAAAATTGATAACAAGGTAATCCAAGGAGAAGGAGAGGTTTATCGAGAAACAAAGTCGACACTGTAGTGTTTCGGTTCTAATGAACCATCATCAGGAATGTTAGGGATAATATTAGTGTTGTTAAATCAGCAATGAATGTTTAGAAATACAAAAACCAAGGAATTATGTATGTATCAAGAAAGAGTTGGCCGTTTGATCAGTAAATCAGCATTTGTACTTAAATTATGTCATTTGATTTATTAGGAATATTGTATAGAATTTAAGTTCAATTTCTTCATCGAGAAAGATTTCAAAGAAAAAGAAAGAGAAAAAGAAATATATGTGTACGAATGTGTTTGTGTGAATATAAATATATATATCTATTGTTTTCTCACCTCCTCATGACTGTAAGTTTCATGTCTTTTGAAAAAAATAATCTTCAGATGAAATAATTGCATGTTTCCTTTTTTATTAAAGATATCAAACTTATATTTATGAGACTGACATGTGGAGGTGAGAAAACTATTTATTTGAGGTTTTAACCTGCTCTACTGGCCAGTATTTGAGCATTCTTCTTATTTAAGAAAAAAATGTTTTTATAATAATCTCTTCATTTTACTAAACAGTTAAGAACTCATATCATTTGTTCAGTTATTTTGAATTTCATATGTCGCAACTAATGATTATGGTGACACATGAAATGCTAAGTAATGGTGCAACTAACTCTCAATTATTTAATATTTTAGGCTTTAAACCTGCTCTGCTATAAAAGCATGAAGCACTTTTTAACTCTCTTCTGACAGAATCTATAATATATATATCCGGCTCATTAACTTTGCGGGTAGAGTGCTCACCCATGGCCCAAGAGACCAGGGTTCAATTTCAAGTCGAGTTATACCAAAGAATAAAAAAATGGTACTTGATGCTTCCTTGCTCAACATTTAGCATCATAAGGTACATATCAAGGGTAAAGCAGAGTAATCCAGGGAAAGTAGCTAATGGAAAGGGAGTCTTTGAGTCACCCATGACTACTGTTGCCAACTTTACTTTTACTTTACTTATATATGTGTGTGTGTCTAAATAGACTTGAGAGAGAATTTAAAATTCATTCATCATATTTTTTTTTATATATATTTAACATACACATAAATATACATATATATAAGCAAACTATCAAAGTCTCATTTTACAAAAGTGCTTCAGCTACAACTTACAGGTAACTTGTGTCAATTCTGCAGATTTGATGCATCATATGAGAGTACATGGAGTAATGTCAACAAAAAAGACATCTGTCATACATGCAGTAGGGCTTGTAAGGATACACTTGGCTTGAGGAATCATCGACAGGTATCATCATCATCATCATATCGTGCTGGTAGCACGGATATCCCTGACCCTCTCTCGCCACTCCTCCCTATCGTTTATCGCCCTAGGTAGGTCTTCAGGACAACACCCTGTATCCTCACATAGCTGCTGAATGTACGTTCGAGCTGGTCGTCCTGCTTTTGCGCGGCCATGTGTGGAGATCCATAAGAGTACATCTCTTATGAGTTCATCTCTGCTTCTCCAGCAGTGTCCTGCATGTCTGGTTCGTCTAACTTGAATAGTTTTCGTGATAGGGGGCAGGTGGCCGTACAGTTGGTGTCTTGTGGGGTGCTGCTGCCAGGACTTGTTCAGGATTGCACGCAGCATTCTTGTGTAATTGCCATCCAGTTTCTTCTCCAGCCGTTTTGTTAGCGTCCATGTAGTGCATCCATATAGCAGTATCGATGTGACCGCTGCCTGGAAGAAGCTGCGTTTCATTTTATCGGTTAGGTCTGATTTCCATATAATCGATAGCCTATTGATAGCTGTCCATGCTTTCGTTAGCCTCGTTTCGATGTCCTTTTTGGTTGATTCGATGCTGCTTCCTAGGTACGTGAATTTGTCTACTAGTTTAAGTGGGGTTCCTTCTAGAGTGGAGATGTCCCCCGTTTGGTTATAGCACATATATTCCGTTTTGTGTGCATTAACATAGAGGCCTATGCTTGCTGCTGCTCGTTCCAAACTATGCAGAAGAGTTTCGGCTTGGTCAGGTGTATTTGCCATATCGCTATGTCATCGGCGTAGTCGGCGTCGGTAATTGTTGTTGCGGGGTATCTTCTGCTTCTTTTCTTCGTCAGTTCAAAGCCATTCTCTTTGATTTTGTCAATCGATGTTCTAAGTACGTAGTCTAGACAAATGATAAAGAGGTACGGGGCCAGCGTGTCCCCTTGTAGTACTCCTGCTACAATGTCAAAGTATTCTGTGTCTCCATCCGGTGATCGTACTTTTACTTTAGTGTTTCTATAGAGAATCATTCTTGCCGCTACGGTTTCTTTAGGTATGCCGTACGCTAGTAGGATTTGTTCCATCTTTCCTCTGTGAATGGAGTCGAAAGCCTTGGTAAAGTCGACAAATATTAATGTCGCTTGTAGGTTCTTTGCCCGTACACCTTCAAGGATTCTGCGGATGGTTAATATTTGTGAGGTCGTGGATCTATTTCTTCGGAAGCCATTTTGGTTTTTTCTAAGTTTGTTGTCGATTTTGGGTTCTATTCGGTTTCGTAGTAGGGCATTGTAGATTTTGGCAGCTATGGATGTAAGTGTTATGCCTCGGTAGTTTTTGGCTAATCTGAGGTCCCCCTTTTTAGGGAAGGGGAGTATGCATCCCTTCATCCATCTATCAATCGGATTTTGATTGTATACTGCGTTGCAGTGTCGGAGCAGTATGTCGTCGAATTGTCTGGTCTTCCATACTTCCGGGGGAATTTCGTCCAGCCCTGCAGCTTTCCTATTTTTAATTTTTCTGAGAACCGAGTCGAGTTCTTGTGTGAACGGTCCTAGTTTAATGTCTAATTGTTTGCTAATTATTCTGGTGATTGGTTCATGCGTTATTTTTGGTGGGTTTCCAAGTAAGTTTTCGAAGTGCTGTTTCCACAGTTTTATTCTTTCTTGTTGGTTTGCTGCTTTAAGTTTTGCTTTGGCTGTGTTCTTTCTTCTGCTCACTTTGTTTATTGTTTGCCATGCTATCCTAGATTGCCTATCTTCCACCGAGTCTCTGATCTTATCTATCTGATTTTGAATGTATTCTGTCTGTTCCTTTATATATATGCCTGCTAATTGATATTGTGCCGTTTTTAGTTTTAAGACATTTGTGTTTGTTGGGTTTTTTCGATAGTTTTTGGAGGCTGTTTTCACTAGTGCACGTTTTTCTCTCACCGCTAAAGTTTCCCATGGGACTCTATATTTAGTTTTAAGTTTTGTTGGAATATATTTTGCTGCTGCCTCGAGGTGTGCATTGACGAATTTTTCATATTCGTCGTTTGGTGTACTTGTTTCCGTCTTTTCTTGTAGTGTTTCGAATCTGTTTCTTAATTCTAATACGTATTCTAAATATGTATCAACAGGTATACTTGAAGCTATTTAACTGTGTGCAAATAATGAGCTCTTACAACTTCTTTAAAAATGAGTAATTCCTTAGATATATCATATATATATAATTTTGCATTAAATAACCTACAAGGGTTGATATACCGTAAAATAGCAACCAATATTTACATCTATATATTTATGTTAAATAGAAATTTCCAAATAAGTACATGACTGAGATCATTATTCATATGTACACCCACTTGTATAAACTGTATTTTTGCCATTGACTATGTTTGTGTTTGAGAGTAAATAGAGTGGGAATCATCTTTTTAAATGTTTTTTCTTGATGCAGTCTTTATTAAAACTTTCTATTGTATTTATTTTTGTATGGATCAATGCCACTAGATAACAACTTGACAGCAACTATTAACCTCTAAAATAGCTTTTAACATTCAACTTTTAACATTTAAAAATTTAGAATATCTTGAGTTTTTTGTCTTTCTTTATTTGTTTGTTTCATTAGAAATAAATCATTGTCAATGTGTGTCTGTATCTGCTTGTGTGTGCTTTATATGATTGAGCATACACATATTCATGGAAATGAAAATAGCCAAATTGTTTTTTTTTTTATACCCAAATAAACACATTATCTATTTTGGAAATAAAATCAAGAGCATTAGAAATTTTGGCTTTGTAACTCTCCCTCGCTCTCTCTCTCTTTATACATATATATATATATATATATATACACACACACAAACACATAAATATATATTTATCACATCAAACATGGCACAACAGTTTAAGGCATTTACACATCATGTCTTGAGCATGCAATGAAAAATATTCAGTCCAAAATTTCGAAATAATACTCATTGCCTAGTCAGCTGGGACTGTAGAATACACCAACTGCATCTCTGCTGAGGGGTAAGACCACACCAATGAGTGTCCTGGATATGACACTAAACAATAGATAGATATATATTTCTCCCATGCGTCAGTGGAATAGGTATTTGCATATCGACACATAGCTTTAAACCACTCTTTAATAACAATTGTTTGTCTACTTTTTAAACTTTTCTCTTTGAAGATTGTGCATATCACATGAAATTTAAAGTGTTCATAAGTTGATATTGCTCAGGGCTTCATACTTGCTCTGCTGTTGCTGCATCAAGCATTTTCTCTCATTTGAATTTATCTTTTTATCATATAACAGGTATACTCAGAGATTAACCATGACTTCATATATTTGTTGTTCAAATCCATTAAAAAGCATCAAATCCACAAGAGACATTGAAAGAAAAGTCTGTTGAATCAAGCTAGTCACTATTTGAAGTATTATTGCCAACTCTTCTTGTTTAACTTTTTATCATATATATATATATAATCTAAAATTATGTCCAAAATAGGATTTATATTGTTTGAAAAAGATGGCTCTAAAAACCAGTGCATAATTACAAGCTCTAAAACCTTTCAAGCATCTGATGAGCTAAAGATATTTCTTAAAACTGTGTTTCATACTCTTCATTTTAGAGTGGTGTAATGGTTATCGTTGTAGGATATGGACATGGCGACACGAGCTCAAATCCTGGACAAGACTGATTGCATTTCACATAGCACTAATACCCTTGGAAAAGGTATGAATCCAATTATTCTCCCTCCAGGTATGGGTAAATAGTAGGGCAGACTGGGTTCTTCAGCCTTGGTGAAGCAACTAGTCGAGGAGAAGGAAAACTCTGAATTCAAACCTGTTAAACACCGCTTGAAATTTGACCTTGTGTCATATCCTGCCCGGATGGAGCGGTTGGTAAATATGATATTAATTTTTTTATTTTTCTTCTATTCAATTCTATTGATCCTTGGCTGCTCAATTTCTCATTCATCCTTTCATCATGTTGTCAGCCATTTTTCTTCATGTCTGCTGCTTAATGTTCAACGCTGCAACCTCAACATTCTTAGCTCTTCATTGCTGGGATGACAAATCAATACAATTTTTGTGTGTGCACATCTTATTTTATTTCATAGATGACAGTTTTCATCATCCATTGTAAAATAGAACTCTCGACTGCTATAATCAAGCACTTCTTACTAACTGCCTATAACTTATTTCTACTCTTTGCATCATTCTAGGATCATGTGATCAGGCCACTATCCTGTATCCAATGAAAGCTAAGCTTTCATTTGACCTCAAGGTCACCATACATTACTCAAGTGCAATTGATATTCTGATGGTCAGGGTTTATCTAAACTAGCTCTATTCTAATGGTCAGGGTTTATCTAAACTAGCCAACACTTCATGCTCAAATCCAATGGTCTTTTCCACACCATCTGATATTGTAATAGTTAGGGTTTATTTAAACTTGTCAACACTTCATGCTCAAATGCAGTGGTCTTTTCCACACCATGTGATATTCTAATGGTTAGGTTTTATTTAAACTTGCCAACACTCCATGTCAATAACCGATTTTGTAACTGCTGCAAGAAACTGTGATAATCAACCAATTTTTAGAGACAATTTTTAAAAACAATTTTAGTCATGGTTTGAAGATTATATTTCATTGTAGTGGCACTATCTTACATATTGAGCATTGTACCATAAAAACCATCTAAGTTGCATTGAATAGCTTTTTATTTTATTGACACTGTAATAAGTAACTTTATTTATATATCTATATATTTTGTGATACAACAAAACAGTCTGTCTGAGTATGACAATATATATGCTCCCCACCCCTGAGTTGAGCACTTTGGTGAAATAATAAATGGTTGCCACTCGCATAATTCAATGCTGTTCTAATGGAATTAAGCATTTTCGTATCCAAGAGCATAAAATGTAAACAGAAGTTCTAGTATTCATAATTTTATGTTCTTCTCTGTGTGTGTGTGTGTGTGTGTGTGTGTGTGTGTGTGTGTGTGTGTGTGTGTGTGTGTGTGTGTGTGTAGGATGAAATGAGTTGAATCTTACAGAATCAACTTAGTAAAAGTAAAACTGAAGAAAAATACGTTTGATGGTTTGTTTATTTGCCAATGCATTTTGACTTCCATCTTTTTTTGAATGCAAAAGTGTTTTATCAAAATTATTTTAGTATGAGGAATGATTATGATAGATTCATTTTGATTCAATTAGAAGTCCTCATCAGGGCTTGTAGGTCTTGCTATGTGAAAAAAGGATTAATACTGGTTGATATGTTCAAATTGTGTCATGTCATGCGATGGAATTTTTTGAAAACTGTATGGTGTTTTGTGGTTAGAGAAATGGGTTTGAGACATTTTATTGATTTGAATGTATAGAGAAAGGGAGCTAATCTTTAGTGAGAATTTTGAATTCTTTTAATATCATTTTTCCAATAGATGGCGAAATTTTGAAAAAACCTTGTTGTGGTGGTATTGTGTCATGGTGCGCTATGGAACATGCTTCATTTAAAGCAAATATAGCAGAATTTTGAAAATCAAAATATATATATATATATATATATATATATATATATATATATATATATATATATAAACTCTTGAGTTTCATCCAAGGGTTGAATCTTAGTTGATACATTATATTTTTAGTTATGAGACCAATATAAAAAGAGGTAAGATTTTAACTTCTTTTATGTTTTATCCTGCACTGAGGGCCTGCATTTGATTACTTTTTGATTTACAAAAACTGTTTTAATGATTTGCTTGTTCATGTATGGAAAAAGGTTAACAGATGAAAGATATATATTTAGTGTAGTTAATGATATATTTCTCTCATTCATGTATTTTATTTCTGCCAATAAATTTCAACTTTAAATTTGCCCACATACAAAAGCATTCAATAAAAAAATTAATTGAAGTATGATAATAAAAATAATCATGAGAGAAAAACTTTTTATCTAAGTTTAAAGTCATCATCAAGGTTAAAGGTTTTACCAAAATGAGTAATCAGGGGAAATATATCCAAAATTGATGACATCATGAAATGGAGTCTTTTTTTTAAAAAAAAAAGGCAACATTGTTTTGCAGTTTGAGAACAAATTTTTAACAGTTTACAATTTTAAATGTGTAGGAAAAAGTGAGTGTTATGAATTGATGTTGAAATCTTTTTGCGTTATTTTTGCTGGAGAAGGTGATATTTTATGAAAACCTTGTTCTGGTATAATTATGTCAACATGTGTTATAGAACAAGCTCTGATTATTCTACATTTATCTCTGTTGTGAATCAAAGCAGTATAGTAGAGTTATAAAAGTAATCCATTTCAAATATATTTTCCTTGTGTTACCCATCTTTGTAAAACATTTAGCCCTGACGATGACTTTTAAATTGCATTAAAAACATTTTCTATTATGATTATTTTATTTTTATTTTCATAGTTAAAATAATTTTTTAATAGAATGCTTTTGTATGCAGGAAAATTTGAAGTTGAAATATGTTGGCAGAAATAAAAATAAGTAAATAATCAAAATATATCAACTACACCAAGTATATTTCTTTTGTCTGTTTACCTTTTTCCACATATATTCTGTCTGATTTATTTCATTCCCTCTCATATATATATGTAATTGTTTGGGTGTATTTTATGGCATGGCAACCCTTGTAATTATTATTCAATACTAAATCCTTTTTAAACATGTATATATCATATATATGGTTTGTGTGCAAATAGTTTGATGATAACATTATTTTTAAATGAGCCAGAGATCATTTGTTTACATGCAGGTCAATGGTTTCAAGTATTGCTATTTAATACAAATAATTCTGTGTAATATTAATTGTTTGTTTGCACATTGTTTAATAGTTTCAAGTATTGTTATTTAGCATGAGTAATTCTATTTATCGAGCATTCCTATCTAATTTGATACTAATAATTTTTTTCACACAGTTAAATAATTTCAAATATTGCTATTTAATATAAGTAATTCTCTTTAACATAGATTTTAATCCCTTGTAAAAGAATGAGGAGTATCTCTTCATTACCATTACTACTCAAGTTCTATTTGACACATTGATGGGACCCTAACAGCTACTACTACTACTTCAAGTGGATCTGAGAATAATAGCTAGGAAAAGGTTCACAGCATCATGTAGTTTAATGTGGCATAATGGTTATCAGTAAAGAAATGGAGTTTGTGGCTCTCAGGAAAAGCACAAATGCATGTCTTTTCTCCAAGCTATGAGTAAAATAGTAGAGTAGGCTGGGTTTTCTAGCCTTTTTAAGTTAACTAGTCTAAAAGATGGACAAGAATGAATTCAAACTCTCTGCTAAAGCATCATAGAGGAGTATGGTAGGGTAAGGCCCATCACTTCTCTAATCTTACAGATCTTGAGGAAGGCTGAGTTTAACAGTAAATTAAAATAATGTGATGAAATGTATGTTTTTATATATATATATATATATATATATATATAACAGGATGGAAATAAATTTATAAATTTATAATCCTAAAGTAACTGGTCTTTGGTTTTTCTTAAAGAAATTATTGCTCGGTAATATTAATTACATTGAGCTCTCGACCAGGAAAATTTAAATGTTCAGTTTTTTGAATGATTTTCTTGTCCTGAAGGAATTACTCCCAACTCTGGTTTAACTGGACCAAATAATACTTATATATATATATATATATATATATATATATATATATATATGAGACATATTCAAATTAGCTCATAATTCACAATTTTATATTTATATTTCTTCTTTTATATCTATAGACATAGAGACATTTATACTTTACTTTAAAGAAATAGAAATATATATATATACACATAAATTTTTGAAGGTATAAATGTGTTATTTAGATGTACGTATATGACTATCATTTTCAGTTATTCTGCTTGCATGTGAGAATGTTGATGCATGTTTGTGTATATATCTGAAAGACTGTACCTTTTTTTTTTACATTCTTACTCATGAACCAGCATATGTGCAGAACTATTTTAGTGTAAATATTTATCTTATTTAAGTTAAATATTCATGTGCATTTTTATGTTTCTCTAAATGCATTACTTTTATTCTTGTTGAAATATAACTTACGGTGTACTTTCTCAGAAAAATACTTCTGAGTCAGGGATAAGTTTACTTCTAGAAGCTGATTGCATAAATATGTCAAGAAAGTTATATATGCAAGGTATGTTTAAAAAAGAATCAAGATTGAAGCAGGAATGAACAATGAATGAAAAATAAATTTGCTTCAAAATTTGCCAAGAAATATTGGAGACATTTCTATGATGTTCTACTCAAACTAGGATATTTACTCTCCACTAAACTATAATAGAGTATATATATTTTTAGAACAGATTGCCTAATCAGATCAAAAACAGCAACAGTATAAACAATTTTAAGATTAAATTGGATTGTTTCAGAAAAAATTGTAAGGAAAAGAATTTTAGAGGGCATTTCTGGGATCTGTTGGATGAATTACCAAACAGAATCTGATCTGTAAATAGATATTATAATTATAGGGTATATGTTCTCTGCAAAATTTGTTTTTTAAGGTTAGTGTGAGATGATAATAAAAAGCAAAGATGCCCAAGGAGGCAGGATAATAATAATAATAATGATGATGATGAAGATGATGATGATGATGATCTGGGACACATCCATTTTGTATTTAGCTGAAGATTACTTGGCACGACATCACATCAACATTATTAAATTAAAATATAAAAATCCATGTCTTAACATACTGAATGTGATCAAAAAGTATTGAGACTGAAGCAGCATTTCCTCAGACAAAAATCAAAAATGAAAGAATTTATTTGTTTTTTTCAGTATAGTCACCTTGACATTCAAAACACTTATTCCTGGGAGTTTTCCATTGGTCAGATCACCTCTGAATGTGTCCTTTTGATTAGTTATGAAGTAGTACCATCCTAATTCTTTTAATGTTTTTTACATCTTCAAATGTTACTCTTTAGTTTCAAGAATTAAGAAAAAGCTGCAGGATCAAATGAGCATTATATGCTTTGCTCATTGACAATCCTGTCTTAATATTTTTTTTAATTAAATATTTTTGGAAAAACATTTCATTAAAAAAAGCATTGAGACTAATTTCATAATTTTTTCAAATTGGCACTTACAATTCTGCAGGTCAATATATATAATCACTTGATTGTATATGCTGTTCAGCTATTCACGCATCTGCGTTTTTTATAATTTCAAACTTTAGAATAAAAAAATCCAAAGCTTCAAGTTCAGTACTTTCTGATAACACCTCACATAAGGTTATTTGAATGATTTTTACTTATTGCAATAGATCCATGTCTTGAGCTCTCCATTTAAGGTTTCAGCTGATTCCCCTCATCTAGTCACAATGCCAGTATATTTGACACACTGTAATATTTGTATAATTTTTAAATGTGCATCTTATAGGCTGTGGAAACACAGGTGGTGTAATGATTTCAGTCAAAGAAAGTGTATTTGCTGATCCCAGTTCAAATTCTAGGCATTTCATATCACATTAATGTCTTTTGGAAAGGTATATAGCCAATTCTTCTCCCACCGATTATGATTAAAATAGTTGGGCAGACTGGTCTTTAGCCTTGGTTTTTGGTTTGGTTTGATGGCATATCAATCATTGTAGGTTATTTAACGCCTAATCCTTTCTATACATATATGTTAAAATATATGATTCCTAAACACATTTTGTAGATAGCATTTTTCAATGAGCCTGAGCTTATTTTTTTTTGCACACGGTTAAATTGTTTCACTTATTTCTAATACAAATAATTCTGTTTAATATCAACCATTTGTTTGCATACAATTAAATGCTTTCAAGTATTGCTATTAACATTAACAATTCAATGAAACATCTGTCATTTGTTTACACTGTTAAATGCTCAAACAGTTCTATTTCAAACAATTCATTTAAACATGTCAACAAAATTAAATGATTACAAGTATTGCTATATATCACTAACAATTCAATTATATATCACTCATTTCTTTACACACAGTTAAATGATTAAATAGTTCAATTTCAAACAATTAAGTTTAGCATAAGACATTTATTTGCACTCAGTTTAAATGTCAAAAAGTTCTATTTGACCCATAGGTAGAACCCCCTCAAGTGCTACCACTTTGGGCCAGAGTGAATCTGGGAGCAATGGCAATGATGGGGTACTCTACATTCCTCAAAGCCTCACCATCAGATTGTTTAGTGTCATATCCAGGACACTCATTGGGGGAGTCTTATCCCTCTACAGAGATTTAGTCAACTGGGCAAATTAGCCTTGGTATGGTAACCATTAGAAAATGCAAAACTTGAAAAGCATTGTCTGAAGAATCTGGGGCACATTGGTGCACCATTTTCTTTTTATCAGTTCATCTAAAATATGTGACTGGCTCTACATAAGCCTTCAAATATATAAACAAATCATCAGTGTAGTGGATGGTTTTCTGTCAATAGACAAACTTTATTATCTCAGAGGCTGGCAAATACAGTGATTCTCCGTTTCAGGATTAAATCCCAAACAGCAATGAATTCATATTCAGTAATGAGAAACTGTTAAATAGTTAAGAACACTCCCATAATCTTTCTCACACACATACATATACGTGGTGCATTCAATAAGTTTCCAGACTTTTTTTGTACAGGTATTTAAAATTGTTGTAGACTCTTGAAAATTCAGTATATTATTGTTATACATCTTATGAGATGACTGACCAATTTTTAGGATTTCAGGTTCAAATTAACAGCTACAGCAGCAATTGGAATACACCCTACTAAAGCCCGATTGTCACAGCTGGTGAATTTCAAAAATGCAATCCGGATGTGAGGACACTTAAAAAGAATGATATGCAATAAAATTCTGTTGTAAACTTGGAAAAAATGCTACAGAAACGTATGGAATGCTTCAGACTGAGAGGTGTGGGAGGAGTGAGGAAGTCAATACACCAGAGTTGGTTGGCCAAAGGGTTAGGGTTAGGGTTACGATGTTGAGGTTTTAAGGGAGTTCAGGAAGAGATTCCATTGGAAGAGGCCAGCACTCTTCAAATTGGGTCAGTGGCATTTCCACAAGGACAATGCACCAGTCCACAACTCCATCCTTGTCACAGACTATTTGACAAAGATGGGTATCAATACAGTTCCTCACCCTCCCTATAGTCCAGACCTTGCTCCCTGTGACTTTTGGTTATTCCATAAGCTCAGAGGCTATCGTTATGAGACAATTGAGGAGATGAAAGGGACTGTGGCGAAGGTCATTGACATGCTCACAAAAGAGGACTTCCATGGGGGCTTCCAGATATCATTCGAATGGTACAACAAGTGCATTGCAGCCAGAGGAGATTACTTTGAAGGGGACTAGAGTTTCATGTGTGTACTATCAATAAAAGTGCCCATATGAAAAAGTCTGGAACCTTATTTAATGATCCTTGTATCATAAAAAAACAAGAAAATTGGTAAATATACTCAATTATAAATTTATTTCCCCAGCTTATTAACTGGCTCATCAGATGGATTTGTAGAGAAGTTGGTTTCTTTTTAACTGTTAACTTTAGGGAATGCATTTCACCTTTGTTCAAGGGGTTATAATTTAAATATATATATATATATGAAAACTCTATTTGGATTATTCTTTTTAAGTCTATTTACAGACTTAAAAGATAGGGTATATAAATATAAATATATATATATATATATATATATATAGATATAATTATTTGTGTTAAAAGTATTTATCTGAATGATGAAGCTTCAATTTTTGTAGGTATTCAATTTTCTTTGAGAAAATCTTTTTGACAAAAACAATAATTTATCTGCAGACATTCATATGGCTACAAACATTCCTATATAATACTAATAATTTATGAGCAATTATATTGTTTCAGTTGACTTTAACTATCTAATAATAATCATTTTCTGCATATAGTTAAATAGTTTCAATTATTCCTTTTTAATACTAAAAACATGGAAGAACTTTTTATAATTTCAAGTAGCTATTCTTATTTAATAATCAGTTGTTTGCTAACAGTTACATGATTTCAACTATCCTATCTATGAGTGATAAATTTCAAACAGAACTTTTTGACCCACATATAAGATCCCAAAAGGTTCTACTATTCTGATACAAAATGGATCTGGAAGTAATTACATTAAAGGTATGATTCCATCACCTTCAGAGCGACAGAACTGTATCCTCATCACAATACAGTGTAAGGTTATACCCAGAACACCATTATTTTTGTGTATAGGGGTTTTTCCCTTCCGTACAGGATTCAGTTGGTGTATTCTAGTTGACAGGTTCAAGGAAGTGCCTTTATAGCTGCTTGTTTTGAAGGGTACAGCTTTCAGGATCTGTTTTAATCAGCACTAAGCATCCTTGGGTTGTTTCCATCAAGCTTTTTCTCCAATTATTTTGTTAGAGTCCAAGTGAAGCAACCATACAGTAGTACTGACATAGCTCAAGCATAGAGAAATTCCTGTTTTATTTTATCAGAGAGAACAAATTTCCATATGGTAGCTGACTAGTCAATAGCAGTCCATGTTTTACTGATGAGTTTGTTGACATTACTTTCCGTAAATGAGATATTGGTACTGAGGTGTATATATATATATATATGTATATATAAGTTAGGATAGCATAAATACAGGGTGAAACGATAAAATTGTTGTCCGAAAGAAGCAACACTACAGCTTTATTTTAAAACTTTTATTGAAAAAAAATCAATTCAGGTAACTTGATTATGTAGTAGAGCTGACATCTATTCAATGTAGCCGCCTTCAGCCTCAATCACCGCCTCAATACGGATCCAGAATTGGGAGCATGCCTTTTCCTCAAGTGCTGGCGGGAGCTCGGCAAATACTCAGCGGATGACAGCGATCAGGCTAGCTCTGGTGTTGTGGGAGGTCATGTTGGTGATGTTCTTGACGTATGACCAAACAAAGTAGTCCAGCGGGTTCAGGTCAGGGGAATAGGGGGGCCTGACTGACTTGATTAGCCTGAGGTTCTTTGTCTTCTCAGTCAAGATCTGGCTTGTCTGGCGCCTGTAGGACCTACACTTCAAGTCCTCCTTCACACATGCATTCACAGTTGTGTGTGAGGTGCCTAAATCACTGGCAATCTGCTGAATAGGCCACTGGGGAGTTTCATCAATGATTGCCTGGACCTTTTTGATGAACTCCTTGGTCTGGGTCTTTCTGGCAGCGTCCTTCCGCTCCACCACCTCCAAAGGGTCGTCCGATGCATTGAGCTATGCCTTCAAGCATTGAACCATCCAGATTTGCATTATGAAAGTGCTGGCAATGGTCCTGTTGTCATAACTTGGATCGGTAGAGTGCATGAGTTGTACAGCGGCGCATCTCCGATCTCGCTCGTTGAACATTGTGTCACTTTCAGACATGATAGAAGGCTCCTATCGCTCTTGGGATTTGTACACAACTGGCCAACTAGAAGATGGTCTGTAACAAAAAAAGAAAACCGGTTTTCATTAAACGGAAATGGAATCATGTCGTCTTTTCTAGGGCGACGATTTTATTGTTCCACCCAGTAGAGTTAACAATGGTTACTGCCAGTTTTTGCCTATGTAATTATTGGATCAATTTGATCAAGTGGTTCACCAATGGTCTTAGAGATTGGGGTTCAATCCCTGTTCAAGTCATACAAATGAAGTAGCCCCCTCCCATATACCTCAGTCTAGTAGATATTGAAAAGGGAGCCTTCGGGTCACCCTTGATTTAGGTCACCAATTCTACTTATTCATTTCTATTCAATAGTCATTTGTTTGCTAACATTTATATGATTTCAAGTATTCCTATCAATTAGTAATGATTTTTAAATAGATTTATTTTACCCATGGTGCGGGGGGGACTTGACAGTTACTATTATTCTGAGTCAGAGTGGATCTGGGAGTAATGGCAATAAAGAGATAACTCCACATTCTCTCTCTCTCTATATATATATACTTTTTCACTGATATTGCACACTATTTATAAATATAGTAAACTCGGTTCTCAGAAAAATTAAAAATAGGAAAGCTGCAGGACTGGACGAAATTCCCCCGGAAGTATGGAAGACCAGACAATTCGACGACATACTGCTCCGACACTGCAACGCAGTATACAATCAAAATCCGATAGATAGATGGACGAAGGGATGCATACTCCCCTTCCCTAAAAAGGGGGACCTCGGATTAGCCAAAAACTACCGAGGCATAACACTTACATCCATAGCTGCCAAAATCTACAATGCCCTACTACGAAACCGCATAGAACCCAAAATCGACAACATACTTAGAAAAAACCAAAATGGCTTCCGAAGAAATAGATCTACGACCTCACAAATACTAACCATCCGCAGAATCCTTGAAGGTGTACGGGCAAAGAACCTACAAGCGACATTAATATTTGTCGACTTTACCAAGGCTTTCGACTCCATTCACAGAGGAAAGATGGAACAAATCCTACTAGCGTACGGCATACCTAAAGAAACCGTAGCGGCAATAACGATTCTCTATAGAAACACTAAAGTAAAAGTACGATCACCAGATGGAGACACAGAATACTTCGACATTGTAGCAGGAGTACTACAAGGGGACACGCTGGCTCCGTATCTCTTTATCATTTGTCTAGACTACGTACTTAGAACATCGATTGACAAAATCAAAGAGAATGGCTTCGAACTGACGAAGAAAAGAAGCAGAAGATATCCCGCAACAACAATTACCGACGCCGACTACGCCGATGACATAGCGATACTGGCAAATACACCTGACCAAGCCGAAACACTTCTGCATAGCCTGGAACGAGCAGCAGCAAGCATAGGCCTCCATGTTAATGCACACAAAACGGAATATATGTGCTATAACCAAACGGGGGACATCTCCACTCTAGAAGGAACCCCTCTTAAACTAGTAGACAAATTCACGTACCTAGGAAGCAGCGTCGAATCAACCGAAAAGGACATCGAAACGAGGTTAACGAAAGCATGGACAGCTATCAATAGGCTATCGACTATATGGAAGTCGGACCTGACCGATAAAATGAAACGCAGTTTCTTCCAGGCAGCGGTCACATCGATACTGCTATATGGATGCACTACATGGACGCTAACAAGACGGCTCGAGAAGAAACTAGATGGCAATTACACAAGAATGCTGCGTGCAATCCTCAACAAGTCCTGGCAGCGGCACCCCACAAGACACCAACTGTACGGCCACCTGCCCCCTATCACGAAATCTATTCAAGTTAGGCGAACCAGACATGCAGGACATTGCTGGAGAAGCAGAGATGAACTCATAAGAGATGTACTCTTATGGATCCCCACACACGGCCGCGCAAAAGCAGGACGACCAGCACGAACGTACATTCAGCAGCTGTGTGAGGATACAGGATGTTGTCCTGAAGACCTGCCTAGGGCGATGAACGATAGGGAGGAGTGGCGAGAGAGGGTCAGGGATATCCGTGCTGCCAGCACGATATGATGATGATGATGATATATATATATACAGAGAGAGTTTTTGCCTATATATGTATTAAGTGTTACAGTGTATGTAGGGATGTTACAGATGAATCAGGATGGTGAGACATTAATCATATCAGATCAATGGGCCATTGACAGCAGAACTGATTTAAATGCATCAACAACAACAAATATTTAACCAAATAATATAACAACAACAACAACAAATAATGATGATGATATTTTTAAAGAAATGGAAAAAAGAAAAATGAAAAAGTCAAGTGTCATTTTCAGAGGCTCATTCCACATCTCTTATCATATTTTTGACAGAAGCAAAAAAAGTCCACAATATAAAAATTTGTACTTTTATCAAGTAACTGGTATTTTTTCTTTATTTTTTATTTGTGGGGCATTAAGATTCTCGAAGATATCAAAAAAAAAAACAACAATAAAAATTTCAACATATTCCTTGTTAAAAGTTTAATAGTTCGGGTCACATTATTGCTTGTTGATTGCATGTCATTTTTTTCTTGATAATTTCTAAACTGCTGCTTCTAAGCAAATTCAGTTTAAAATATTTCCACCCTGGGGCTGGATAAATAATTGTTGAATAATGCATTTTAGACCATTTTTTATTTTTTTTTTATTTTCCATTTTGATTTTGGGGAGTGGAAATGTTTTTTTTTTAATTTACCTGTTAATATAAACATTTATTGATTTTTTAAAAAACTTTTTAACTTTTTTTTTTTTGTTAGACCCGTTAAAACCATCTTTGAATTATTCGTTGGGGTAAGATTGGCCTCTGATGAAGACAGAATGGATATCATGCTGATCCATGCTTAAGGCAAATAGAGAATAGCCCTGTTTATGGTCAGAATGGTGTGCAAGTTGGGCGTCTTTGGAAACGGTAACATTTTTTATGTTTTTTTATTTTTTATTTTTGTTGTTTCAAAAAGGAAGGAAGAATTCTCAATGGCTTTCTTGTACTCAATGCTCTTCTCTTGAAGATTTTCCTGAAGGCATTTTTTAGAATAAATTTTCAGTGAATATATTAATAAAGGCAGGAAAATATTGAATTTGTTTGACAGCAATCAAAGTTTGGTCTTGTTCATAGTGTATGTTAAAGAAACTTATCAGATTCATTGATAATAATAGTAATAATAATAATAATGATAATAGTGAAAAACTCTCAAAGGAGTAAATAACAATAATAATAATAATAATAATAATAATAATAATAATGATAATAATAATAATAATAATAATTAACAAAAGGATTATTAAAGGGACTGGAGGACTTGGAGGTTGGAGGATGAGTCGAGACCATCCAAACTACAGCATGATTGAGAATGGCCGGAATACTGAGAAGAGTCCTGGAGACTTGAGGAGACCTGCTGTCACTCAAACTCTAGTAACAAACTATCAGCTAAAACTGAGGGAAAAAAACTCTTTATGAGTAAATAATAATGTGTTATAAGTAATAATATTTTAATTAATATCAATGATGGTAAGATTAAATTCAAGATTAATTCTCAGAGTCAGTTGTGAGAACGATGAAGATGAAATCTGGATGATGATAATGAAGTAGAAATAAAGTAAATGATATCATCAATTCTTGATTGATTTTAATGGTATGTCAACTTCTCTAGGGTTATTTTATGCATAGAGCTTAGGGAATAGTATTCACAGTATGTTCATATTTACAGTTTTTGTTTAATTGTTTCCTAGGATTTTTTTCCGCACACAGTCCTATTGAGTACAAATAATTTTAAACAGATTTATTTGACCAATTGATATGGCCCTAACAGGTACTACCACTTTGAGTCAGAGAGGACCAGGGAGTAATGGCAAGAAGTGGTGCTCTACTCTCTACATATCTTCAGAACAGGAGCCTCACCATCAGGTTCAGTTAGGTACCATACCCAGGACACTAATGATAGTAACTGTGATGATAACGACATCAGTGATTCAAGTGTTCTGACTGTTTTAGTTAAAAAAAAGAAAAGTTAAAAACATAGATATATACAAATGATCAGCTTATCATTTATGGAATTTTGTTTCTTTTTCCCCTCAGGGTTTGTAAATAAAAACTGACTGAAACCCACCTTTGTGTGTGTACGCCTGTATGTGTATTGATAGATTGATATGAAAAAATACATGTATTACAATTTTGTGTATGCATATGTTATCATATGTCTATTTTGTTGCTGACATGTGTACATATATAAATTGTTCAAATGCATATATGCTCTTCACAGAAGAAAGGAAATGATTTTGTATTAAAAAAATACCAGGGTTTGCTAAATAGATTTTTAATATATAGATATTCCTATGTAATATTTGTGTATTAGGATACACAAATGTAAATATTTCTTTAAGTAAAATGAAAGCCAAAAATATAGAACAAACAAAAACAATGACAATGTCCACAGATTTAAAAAAAAATATTCTATATTAAAAATGTTATTGATTTCAGTTTTTGTGTTCCTTCAAAAGAGGGAAATAGTATAAAGAAAAGGACGATAGAAAGATATAAAAAGATGATAAAATGAAAAAAATAAATGAAATATAAAGAAAGAAGAAATAATAGAATATGAAACCTGTACTGCAAAAGTACAAATATGCACAGAGTTAGAAAGGGAGAAACATTAAAAGAAAGATAATTTGAAAGAAAGAAAAAAAAATATGTGGAAGGAAGGAAGGAAAAAGGAGAGCTGGAAAGAGAAAAAGACAACAGAAAGAAAGAAAATATTAAAGAAATTAAAATGAAAGAAAGAAAGAAAAAAGCAGAGGATAAAGATGTAAATAGAAGATCAAAAAACATAAAAATATAAGCAAAAAAAGAATACAAAAAAGTTTAAAGAAACACAAATGTAAAAACTAAAAAATTCAAAATATGTATGTGGAATCAAGCATTTTAAAAATGTATTCACTTGAATTTGTCCAGTTATCAAATGAAACAAGTCAGAGATCAAAGTGCTTTGGTTTCTAACATCTTTTCATACAGCGGATTTGGAAATAGTTCATAAAATTAAATTTTGGCTTTCAGTAATGATCTGTCACCCGCTAAAATAAAAAGTTCATCAATTTTATTCATACATTGAATTTTTTTTTGAGAGCTGATTTACTTTTTTTTAACAAGAAATTCTGGAGTTTAAATTTGCTACTACAATATACTTTGAAACAAGATTAATTCTGAGAGACTTAGTATCTTTAACCCTTAGAATTTCACTGATATTTGTGATATTACCAAGAAATACATTTGCCAGGGCAGGCTGAATTTCTGCCTGGGAAATATTCATTTTAATACTGCTATTGGTTATAAAATGTTGTTACTTCATATATTATATGTAATTTTAAAAAATGTTTTAGAAATTTTTTTATTGTCTATAAAACATAATCAGTTGTTTAACAGATTTAGAAGCTGTAAAATAACATATTTTACATTTTCACCCAGGACCTAAAGGTCAAAGGGCCCACAGCTGTAATAAGCTCAAGGTTCAAATTGTTAATTTCTTAAAATTCTTTAAATGAAGTACCAAAGTTTTTTGATTTACAAGAACTCAACAAATATCTATTTCTATTGTATGTTTCTTCTTTATAGACCATTGATATGTTTACCTTGAGGATTCACAGAAAAAAAGGGAGGAGGGAGAAAAAAGGCAACTATGGGAAGACAAAATTTACCTCCTCTTTTGCAGTATTCTTTTGAAGCTCGCACTGTTGGTGTTACCGTCAACTGGTCCTGTGTTTGATCTTTTCAGGAGAAACTGGGAACGATTACTACTCGACTTATATACAAGCAGATATATCGACATCTATTTCTGATTGGTTGCTGAGATGAGCAGTTGCCATTAAATAGTTCAGGCTTTGCCATGTTTTTTTTTGAGGTTCAAAACGGCAGTAGGCATAGCAAGTTCATGGCATACAGTTTGGGGTCAGATCAACCCAGACGAGGTCAGTAAAATGAAGGGGTCTGATGTTGAAAGACCAAAACCCCTGAGGCCTTTCATGATACATTACTGAGGATGTATACCACAGCATTGTTATGTATCTTACACCTTGATTTCATTGAGTCATCAGCAATATATTCCAATAACTTTACAAATAAATAAAACAATAAAATAAGATAAAATAAAATTTGAATAAATAAAAGAAAAGAAAACCAAAATCTCAAAAAATGGTTTATTTGAACAAATTAGAAAAAAACCCTGAAATAGAACAACATTTTGAATTGTGAAATTCAATTTTGATTTATTACATAAAATTGATGATCTTAATTAAATAATACAAACACATACAAAATCCAACATTATAAAGAAATCGTTAAGTAACAATTGAAAATCCATTATTCAACTATTATTTCTTTGAATCTATGAACTTAATATTCCAGGCTGAACATTATTTTACTATATACTCTAAGCCCAGGAGAGGCTGGTGGTGTAACGACTATCATTATAGAAAATAAACATGGCAAACTGAGTTCAGTTCTTGGATAAGACTGTTTGCATTTTCCATAATGTTAATACCCTTGAGAAAGGTATGAATCCAATTATTCTACCTCTAGCTATGGGTAAACAGAAGAACGGACTTGGCACTTTGACTTAGTATGGCAACCAGTCTCGGAGAAGGAAACTGAATTTAATCCTGTTGAACTCCACTAAGAAATTGACCTTGTCTCACATCCTTACACATGTGTAGGAGTTGGTAAATACATACACTGTAAGCCCAATGTTCTAGGCTGAGTACGATTTTGCTTTTACCGGACATTGGCATAAGGATTAGAGTGTTCGCCAATGGCCTGGGAGACCGGGGTTTAATGCCAGGTCAAGTCATACCAAAGACTTTAAAAATGGTACTTAATACCTCCTTGCTTAACTCTCAGCATTATAAGGTATGGATCAAGGATAAAGTGGAGCAATCCAGAGAAAGGAGTAGCGCCCTTCCCTACTCCTAGGTGTTGTAGCTATTGAAAAGGGAACCTTCGGGTCACCCAAGACAAAGGTCATCAACTATCTTGCTATAAACTCCAAGCTTTATATTTCAGTCTCAAAAAGATCGCATCAGATACTAATGACAAAAGGCTTAATATAGCCATCATTTTAATGGAATAAAAGGATAGCTTTGAACAAAAATGTTTGCACCCTAGCATGGAATTTGAATGTATTTTATGCTAAATTCTGTGAGCTCAAGTGAAGGGTATGTGAGAGCTAAGGGTTCAAAGAACTAAAGAATAAAATACAAAGTAATTCACATCAAAGGGACTTTCTACTGCTTCATTTGTGTTTTTTAGAATAAGAATTTGAAACTGTTTTATTTGAAGATTGGGATGGAGAAGATGCTCTTTCAGAGAAAAATTAATCTCAATTCAGGATAGAACATATGACAATGTAAATAGTTTTTATTGTGTTTATTAAGATGGGAAAATTAACATAAAAGATATTTAATAAATATAAATGTATATATATTTGAAATTAAATTACTATATTGTCTTGGTTCTAAGAAAGAAGGCTTTGTGGTAAAGTGTATATCCTTAGCATTCTTACTGTGAACAATGCTGATACCTTCTTGAGGTCTTCATTGTTAATAACTTCAACTCTATCATCATAAGACATAAAATTGACCGACTTGTCATAGTCTTCATTATGTCACATATAGCCTGTGATCTTTTTTCTTGATTGACGTACAATTTTTTTAGTTGAAATAATTTTTCCATGTAATTATCTGTAAATTGCTCTGGTTTTGGAAGTCAAAAAACAATTTCATTTTCATCATCATATTTATTCATTTATCTTCTTTTTTCTCTTTCTCTCTCTTTATTTTTTTCTCTTCTTTTTTTCATTTTTTCCTTATTTTATAAATCTAATTCTCCCCTTTCACAAAATGATATACACAAACAATAGGTACAAGAGAACTAATATATAGATAAATTGATGTTAACATACATGGGTTACAGAATAAAAAAATCTATTTTCTTCCCTATGCATATATATTGGTATACAGAGTTTCCTAAATAAATATCTATCAGTCTTTTATTACACTTAAGACTTAAATCTTTATATACATGGTGTTCTACATATTTGAATGGAAGATGATTTAACTAACCTGTATACGACAAATTTCAAGATGCTCATGTATCATAATATGGTGACTTTCAACTAACACAAGAAATGAAAAGGAAGGCTATGCACATAACACTATCAGTCAATCACAGCAACTGGAAATAGCCATCTTCTTGAAATTGGCCAAGTCCTTCAACCTAAAGAATGAGTTGATGGCCTCAACCAGAGAGATGTCATTTTTTGCTAAGCAAGAGAAATATTGTTGCATGGGAAGAAAATGGGGCCAAGTTATCCAAAAAAATGATTGCTGTTAAAAGAAACACTTTTCTGTAATATGATGTCTTTAACCTAACACTTCTGGACCAAGTCGCCAAGTGGTGACAAGGGAATCAGAAGATGTCACCCACTCAAGGCAGAAAAAAATAAACCTCTTTTGGGTACATTCCATTTGAGTAACTTGGTCTGTCTAGGAACCTTTCAGCTGGCCCTAATATATATCACAGGTTTTGTGATTTGGTCTCCATTTCATTTTTAGAGGCTGGGATGTGAATGCAGAATGTGAAACCAAATGTCCTGGAAGAGACTGTTCCTCAAAGAACAAAGTCCATTTCTTCCTGCTCCCACACTGAAAGTTATGTTTTTCTGTGTTTCCTTCTCCAGCCCACAAATAGCCTCATCAATATGGATACAGACATTCATTTGGGTGGATAACACTAGGATATTATAAATAGTTAGAAATTGTAAGAAGGGCTTAGTACATCCAGGCCAAGAGTTTTATCAAACATTAACCCTAGAAGTTGTGGTTAACCACTGCTAAGTAGATCTCACATGGTCTATGTGATAAAAGAATGACTGGCTGTGAATTTCCATGATGATAACATCTCCAATACGAAGTCTTTCAGTTATCTTGATTTGAATGAGCTGCACTACTCCAAACTAGAACATTATCAAAGGAAGGACTAAGAAAGAAGAGAAAAGAATGATGAAGAATAGGAAGAATAGGAAACAAAGAGAGAAAGTTAAGGAAAAGAAGAAAGACATGAAAAAGAAGGCAAAATAAGATAAAGAATAATATGAGGAAAAGGAAAAGTTGCTTTAAAAAAAGTGTAGAGAAAGAAAGTAGGAAAATTGAAATAAGCAAAATGGCATATGAAGAAAGTAACAATATGAATAGAAAGAGGGAAAAGATATAAAAATGAATGAGTGAAGGAATGATAGAAAAATGAATGGTAGAAAGGAAAGACAGGAAAATAAATGAGAAGGAGTAAAGAGATTAAAATGAATGTGAGACAAAAAATGTATTAAAATGAATGTAAAAAAAGATATTAAAATGAATGAGAGAAAGGAAAGATAGCAAAATGAATGAATGGAAATTAAATTATTAGTTTAAATGAAAGAAAAGGATGAGTAGTGACTAGTATTTTATTTTTATAATCACAACTGATGATAGAGAAATGAATAGAAGAAAGGAAAATACTAAAATGAATAAGACAAAGAAAATAGAGAGAAAATATTAATTTGAATGAGTGAAAGGAAAGAGAGAAAATTGAATAAAACAAATGTAAATAGAAAAAAATGAATGAGAGAAAGGAAAGTAAATTGAATGAAAGAAAAGCATTAAATAAGATAAAGGAAAAGAAAGATATTTGAAAGAGTGAAAGAAAGAGATGATGGGGAAATGAATAGAAGAAAGAAAAATAACTAAATGAAGGAGAAAGAGAGTAAAATAAATGCCTTAAAGAAAAAATATTGATATGAATGAGAGAAAGGAAAGAGAAGGAAATGAATGGGTGAAAGTAATAAGAGAAAAATGTATGAGAGAAAACAAAGATAGGGAAATTAATGTGAGAAAGAAAAAAATGCTAAAATAAATGATAAAAGGAAAGATGTTGAAATAAATTTAAAAAAAAAGAAAAAAGAGGAAAATTTATGAAGGGAAAGAAAGATGGAAAAATCAATGAGAGATGTGGTTAAGAAATAAGGAAGACATGAAGGTGAATAACAGAAAAAAACGATAGTAAAATGAATGAAAGAAAAGAAAGAGAAGAAAATGACTGCATATAAAGAAAGACATGAAAAAGAAACAAAGAAAAGGATGATAGGGAATTGAATAGAAGAAAGGGAAAAACTAAAATGAATAAGAGACAGGAAAGAGGGGAGAAAAATAAATATGAATTCCAGAAAGTAAAGAGAGGAAATTGAATGAGACAAATAAAGATAGAAAGAATAAATGAGAGAAAAAAAAAAGACTGGAAGATGAATGAAAGAAAGAAAAGTTATAAAAATGAATGAGAGAAAGGATGAAGGGGAAAATGAATGAAAGAAAGGAAATATGTGGAAAATAATGAGATGAAAATGAATTAGAGAAAGGAAAAATGAATGAAAGAAAGGAAATATATAAAAATGAATTTAAAAAAAAAGGAAGATGGGATAAAGAAAAAAAATGAAATAAAGATAGAAATATGAATGAGAGAAATCAAAGAAAGAAAGACTCTCAAAATGAATGAAAGAAAGGAAAGGTAAGAAAATAAATGAAAAGGGAATGAGAGAATATT